>APFE030322360.1:0-43985 GCA_000404065.3 Pinus taeda
ACCATCGACCAGCTTTAAATCCAGTCCAAAATTTGAATAAGTTCATAACAATCCATCCACTGTTTCTATGTTGACTGTCTCTACTGCTATCTCTAAAGATCAAAATAAACATGCTTGTGTTCTTCTTCAATTTCAAAATTCAAAAATCAAAACATTCTGGTTCACTTGATCATTCCTCATTTGAGGATACTACCGGAGCTGGTGCCTTTGCGTTGGATCTTGGTATCTCGCATCTTTGTTCTAGTTTCCACTTTATCTCTTTCAGGGTCTGTTCAATCCTTTCCAAGGCAAGATTGTTCTGGTAAGTCTGTATCTGTATGGTCGTTATTTCCCTTAGAAGTTCAGCTCGGACTAGGTCCTTCTCTTTTCTGTGTTCCTATTTGTCAAATACTTCTCCTTCCATGTGCTCATGGTGGAGGGTCATGGCCCATGCCACTATGTTTTTCATGATCCAGTACTGGTGCAGGGTCTTTTTGAACATGGATTATCTTCCATTTGTCGTCCTGGGGTCTTGCACCATTCTTTCCCATTCCTCCATGGGTATGTCTCTGTATATGAGATTGTCTCTTAGATCTCGTTCCCAACTATTAATGTGGTCCCTGACTTCCTTCGGGTTTCCTTCCATGTAGGAATCAATAATCGTCTTCATGTGGTTTCCATCTTGCTTCCTGCCTCTTTTCTTTCCCTGGCTTCTTGTTCCTTCGTCCTTCTTAGCTGTCCTCTTGCTTCTTCTAGGAGCCATTCTCCTTTCAGCTTGTCGGTTGAAGCCTATAAACTTGTGCTCCTTGACCTATTCCACATGCCTTACCTGTTCTGTTGCTAGACCTATCACAGAATCAAAGCATATGTCAACCATGTTATATTGGTTTATATCATTTTCCTTGGTTTCCCCCCCCACCCTCCTTCTTGAGTTTCCCAGCGTCTGGTTTCCTACCAAACTGAATTTGGCTCCATCTTTCTTAATTCTATGGGTCCTGGGGTATTGGTGGTTATGTTTCTTTTCCCAGCGCACGCAAGAATTCCACTCCTGCTTTTTTTTTTTTTTTTTCTCTTCTCTCTCAGGGCCTCGCCCTTGGTAAGAATTAGGTAGAAAAGGCCTCCCCTTAAGCCAGTTTTCTCAGTTTTTTTTCAGCCGGGTTTCTGCTGGCTTCTCTCCCTCCCCTCCCCCAGGATGCAATGCCATTTCCCAGGAGCTCTAGGTTTTCCTTTCTCGGCTTTCTTCTCTTGGGGCTGCAGGCATTCTGCCTTTCCCTCCAATGAGTCTTGCTAGGAACCATATTTTAAGGTGGGAATTGTTGGAATTTTGTTCAGGTATGCCCTCATTCTCCACCTCTCCTCTCCTTCTCTCTGTCTATAACAGACAAGATCTCTTCGGATCTGTTTTCTTCCATTCCACTGAGATTGCTATAGCAATTGATATAACTATACCAGGTTTGCTTACAATACCAATATCCTAGCCATTAAGCTTTCAAGTATTAGGGCCAGAGGTTTTACATACCCACTTACCAAGCTTCGCCTTTCTTCCGCCTTATGCGTCTTCTCGCTGCCTCCTCTTCCTTTCTTGTCACCTTTCCTTGTTCTTGTTTGCATGCATAATGCCTCTTTCCTCTTTTCCTTAAGATTTATTTCTTTTTCATTCTCGGTTCTTGCCTTTAACGCCAGTTGTCTTGTTTTTTCCTTGGCATGCATCCCTTCCCTCCTGCCTTGGGATGCTGCCCTCATGTCCTGTCCACCGTTGTCCTGCATTAACTTCTTTCATCTCCCGACTGCTCTTGCCATAGGATTTCTGACTCTCCTCTGCCACTTGTCTTTACTCCGTTGCCTGTCTTCGATTTCTCTGTCTTGCCCTCTCCTCCAACATTCCTTTCCATCTCAACCCCTGTACTCTCGGGATTTGTCCTTCCTCTGCCCTGCTCTGTCATCCTGCCGATCACCTGTCTTCCCTTGTCCTGTTCCTCCCTTGTCTTTTCCTGCTTCTGTCCTTTTCCCTCTCCGCTCCGGTCTTTTCCTTTCGAATTCTCTAGATGCTTGCTCATATTCCTATCTTGTTCTACAAGTTGTATCAATTACGCCATTTCCTCCTTTTGGTTTAGCTCTGCCCCACTTGTGTCGAGTTGTTGGTCTCCCTTCTTGCATCCCCAGTTCACTAGGCAATCGGCTGGTGCATTCCCTTTTCGTTCCACATGGGAAGGTAGTATGTAAGTTATCCTTCTTATCAGTTTTCTTATCTCTTTGATTATCCATGCGGTCCGCCAGCTGCAGCTTAGATTCTCTGCTGATGCTCCGTGCTGTAATTGTTTAAATATGTCTATCACGAGCTTCAAGTCTCCTTCTACCTGGAGTTTCTGATACCCCTTTCAGATGGCTATTTTTATCCACTTGTTCAGCACATGGAATTCTACCTCATTGTTTGATCCATTTCCATAGTCCATCGCATATACCCTTAGCATTCTTCCTCTGTCATCCCTGAATATTCCTCCTATGCCTGCCTCCCTTGGGTTTCCTTTTGATGCTCCGTTAAAATTCAATTTTGTGAATCCCTGCTGTAGATTCTTGTAGTGCTCATTGTCTCCTGCATCTTTGGCCTTATATTTCCTTGCAGCCATGTCTGTGATGCTTATTTTTAGTTGCAAGCGGTTCAAAATTCGTGTCTCTGTTTGGTCTACTGTCCAGTCTTCGTCATTCCACTTCTCTAGGATTATGGTTTCTCTTATGTTCTGGACTGTTTGTTTCCATATATCCTTCATTGCTTTGCCTTCATCCTTAAAAATCAACTGATTCCTTTCTTTCCATATGTTCCATAGGGTGAACCCTATGGAGAGATTCCAGGCTCTATTTAGGACTGCATTTTAGTACGATTTACTCTTCCAATTTTCTACTATTAATTTTATACTGCTTGTATCTCTGTCGCTAATCTCAAAGAGCTGCTGGTGGTGTCGCCACAGGAGGTTGCTGACTCGATAGGAGTTCGTCAAGTGTTCCATCATTTCTTCTTGTTCCTAGCAGAGAACACAACGTGATGGGCCTTGCATCCCCTTCCTTCTCAGCTGGTCCCAGGTTACAGCTCACCCGTGGGACATTATCCAGGTAAATAACGCTATCTTTGGCCAAGTTTTCATTTTCCAAATTCTGTCCCATTTTTTTGTTTCAGGATTGCTTGTGCTACCAGCCTTTATGTAGTATCCTTTTGCTGTCGTAAACATCCATTTAATTCTTTTTCCCCATCTGATGATGTCTGTCCCTTCTTTAACTGTTATTTTCCTTGTCTCCATCTCCTTTTTGTAGTTTGCCCATTGTTCTGTTTCTGGTGCTTCTTACCAGTCTTCTTGTGTTTTCCATTTTCTCCAGTATCCTTCCCTTTCCAGGAGCTGGTAGTTCCGAACTGCGTCTTCCTCCATTTGGGTGGTAAAATGGTAAATTTCTTGGAGTTGAGGTTGCTGGCAGATTTGATCTTTCCAGGTTCCAAATTGCAGAACATTTCTTTTCCGACTAGCTTCTCAATTTTCTTTCAGGAGATTTGGCCATCTCATATTTCTTCTCCCACAACTTTTTCCACAAATCTTCTCCTCCTTATATCCATCTTCACCACAGTTTTGCCCCCATTACTTCGTTTAGGATATATGGATCTCGCAACCCTAATCATCCTTTAGTTAATGTTTTACTCAGCCATTTCCATGATAGAAGTGCCCACTTTTTAGCTTTGTTTGTCCCTTGCCATAGGAATTTTTTGAAGATTTCCACCATTTTTTGGCATATTGTTTTTGGTATAGCTTGACTGGTCATTTGATAGATTGGAATTGATTGGAGGACCGATTTGAGGAGAATGATGCGGCTCAGGGTGTTTAAATCCCTGAAATTCTAGTTATCCATTCGTCTTTGTATCTTTCTCATAAAACCTCCCCAGTTAGCAATTCTGTTTTGCTTATCACTTAGCTAGATGCCTAAATATTTAGTGGGGAACTTCCCTGTTCGAAATGTTGAAAAATGTGCAACAAGAAATGTTAAATTTAGAATGTGGTAAAAATAGGACTCCTAAAAATAACATGTCTAAAAATAGAAGTTTGGCCAGTGAGGTCATTGGCCACCTTGGGTGAGAGGTGAAACTACTAAAAATAGAAAGTTTTAAAAATAGCATTTCTGGGTCCCTTCCTATTTATAGCAGTCCCTGGTCTATCTATAGGAAGTAAAAACGAATTTGGTCTTAACAACAGTTTAAATATAATTATTAATACAGTTGAGTTATTAGTTAGGAGATTCAAATTTGAAGTCTTTGTGAGCATGCACATGAGTTACCACTGATTTGGGAATTTTCCTTATCTCCTCACTGATTGAAGGATAAGTATGCAGTTCTATAATGAGAGAATCATTTGACTTGTTCTAACTAGTCAAGTCAGTTAGATTTTTTAACAAGTTGTTAAATTATAGAATATTGTTTTGTAATGCTGCATGCATGTGACAACTATTTTTTTAGATACGGAATTCATCATGATATGTTGCATGTTATTTATCAGAACCCAGTTGAGATCAAGATTGGGGAAGTGTACTTTAGATGCTTTAGATATTTCTGGTAATTGTTCCTTGATGGAGGGATCTATTATAGGGAGTTGGAGGACTTGTGGCTTATTTGAGCCAGGTGTCCATGATTTTCACTTCTTATGAAGATCTCAGAGTACAAGGAGCGGATATTTATTGAGTTGATTCTTTTTTGTATTTTTGAAGAGGATTTCCACTTGATAATACGTTTTGGGGTTTGTTGGTGCTTTCCCCAGTTGATATTTCCGTGTTATGTGTGATTGATTTCTCTTGTCATTATGCATGTTTCTCCTTGATGTTCTGATTTGATTATGCTTCCGCTTAATGTTTTGTAGAAGTAGAACAAGTATTATGCTTTAGGACATTGCATATATTGGTTTGTTCTACAGGTGAAATTTCTACACGAAAGCCCATGGTTCTAGCCAGGAATGATTGGGAAGTCATTGAAGCGTTGAAGAAGTAGATTTCCGTTTTGTCTTTATTTATCTTTGTACCTGTTGCTTTTATAAAATCCCCGAGGATTTCCATTAATTGCTTTGCTTCTTTGAGATTGGCTTGTCGATACATCATGATGTCATCTATAAATTGTTGATGTGTTAGGGGTAGTTCTTCTACCCACAGTCTGAGTCCTTTTAGCTACCCGCTATTCACTCTTGCTTTTATTAGTCTTCCCAGATCATCAACAAATATTATGAACAAGAATGGGGAGAGGGGATCCCCCTGTCTGAGTCCTCTGGACGGGTTAAAGGCTTCTGTAGGTGTCCCGTTTAGCATTATGGACATAATTGGCATGGTTATCATAGAAATTACCCATTCTATCCATCTGTCGTTGAAACCATAAGCTTTTAGGATTTTATGGAGATATTCCCAGCTTAGCTTGTCATATGCCTTAGCTAGGTCGAGTTTGATCATCATTCCCTGGTGTTTTGAGTTCTTCAGTGAATGGATTGCTTCTTGAGCAACTATGATTCCGTCTGCTATTTGTCTCCCTTTCATGAACCTTATCTGCTCCTTTGAAATCAGTTCTAGGAGGATAGATTTTAGTCTATTCACCATTATAGTGGCTAGGATTTTGTAAATTACATTACATAATGCTATCGGTCCGAAACCTTGAGGTTCTTTAGCCTTTTTCATCTTCGGGATTAGGGTGAGGAAGATTGCATTCGAATCTGGGTGCATTCTTTTCATGCATCTAGATTCTTCCACTGCATTTACAATGTCTTGACTCATGAAGCTCCAGGTGGCTTGGAAGAATTCCGAGGTGTATTCGTTCGGTCCTGGGGCTTTGTTCTTTGCCATTGTCTTCATTGTCTCTTCTACTTATTTCTCAATTATCACCTTAGAAGTGCCATGTTCTGTTCTCGATTCACCCTTCTGTGTATATATTGACTTATTTTTGCTATATCTTCCTCTCTATTGCTTTGCGTCTCGGTTAGGATTTCTTTGAAGTGTTGGACCAACAAACTCTCCATCTCCTATTTCTGAGTTAACCTGTTGCCTTGGTTATCTTTTAGAGAGAATATTCTATTTTTCTGTCTGTGCTGTTGCATGGTCTTGTGGAAGAATTTCGTGTTTCTCTCCCCTTATTTTAGCCATTGTATTCTTGACTTTTGTTTCCATAGGATTTCCTCTTGTTTTCTTCTTTCCTCCAGCCTATTCAGTACCACTCCTTCTTCCTCTGCTAGTTCCTCTGTTCTCCCATCCTCTATGATTTTCTGTTGTATTCTTTTCATTTATGTCTGAATCTTTTCTTGGTCTTTTTGAATATGTCCAAATTCCTCTCTATTCCACCTCTTTATTTTGCCTTTGAGATCCTTTAATCTTAGCTGTAAGGTATGCATTTTGTTTCTTCCTTTTATTTCAATCTCATTGTTCTTCCACCATTGTTCCATATTTTCTATGAAGGTTGGATCTTGCAACCAGAAAGCCTCGAACCTGAAGGGTCTATTATGATTTTGATGGTTCATAGCAATTTCTAGTTTTATGGGCCAATGATCTGACCCTTGACATGGTAGAATTGTTGCTTCATAGAAAATGTCTTTCCCTATGAAATGTTCTGTTGCTAGAAACCTGTCAAGCCTGGAAGCTATTTTCTTGCTTCCTCATCTACGGTTGTTCCAAGTGAATTTTCCATTAATGGTATGTATGTCTATCATTTTTAGTTCTGATTGTATGTCCCTGAATCTTTCCATGTCCGGCTCTTCCCTTTGCAATCCCCCTTTCTTTTCCTCTTTTGAGGTTGTCATATTAAAGTCGTCGGCTATCAGTCACAACTTTTCTGTGTGCAGGTTTCCTAACTGTTGCAGTTGGAGGAGGAAATTTCCTCTTTCCACTGGTATATGAGGTCCATAAACTGCTGAGACCAAGAACCAGTCTTTGTGGCCTATAAGTCGAAATTTACCAGAAAGAATCATTTTCATTCCTATCCAGTAGTTGACTGTGACTTCCGCGAGGTTCCATAAAATTGCAATTTCCCCTGCATTGCCTTTTGCATCAATTGTCATGCATTCATATGTAGGTTTGATTTTAGTTAATATCTCCTCCATTTTCCCCCTATTATTTTTATTTCCTGTAACAACATAATTTGGGGTCTTTCTCTTTTTATCCTTTCTGCTAGGTATCTCTGTTTACCTTTGCTGTTAAGTCCCAGTATATTCCAGGATGTAATTATCATTGGGCGGTTGGGTTTATTTGATAGAAAACCGTTGGAAGCAGTACTACTCTTCCACTGTTTACTAGCATTTCCCCCATGATCTGTATTGATTCCTGAATGTTCCTCCTGCCTCTTTTTTTTTCCTCTTTTTGCTTTTACTTTGTTGATCTTGGGTATTTTCAAGTTGGATGCCTAGTTTCTCAGTCATTCCTGTCTTTCCCTGATCTTGTTTTTCCTTATATTTTTGAAAGGTTTCCCTGTATAATTTTTTATCCTCTTTTGGGATGAACCTTTCGTCCAAGTGTCTCCATTCATCTAGAAGTTTCCTCAGGATTTCTTCTTCTAATGTTGGATCTTCCCCTCTACTGGTATCAATTTCCATTACTTCACTTTCCTGATTCTTCCCCTTTTCCTTTCCTACCTTTTTCATTGTTTCACTTTGTGATTTTTGCGCCATGGCTTGGGCTACCCTCCTGTACTTTCTCTTCATGATAGTCCATTATTCGAATTTCTTTGTCCTCTTCTTCTACCTGTAGAATTTCAAATCTGTTTGCCTTATTTGTTTTGGCTGGTTGTTCCTTTTTGCCTTCCTTGGGGTTTTCCTTTGTGGGTCTTTTTTGTATTTTATCTCCTGAAACCCTTCATTATATTCTTGATATTTCCTCTGTTGCTTGCTTCTCTGTTCTTCCTCTTCTGTATTAAGAGGACACTCCTTGAAAAGGGGCCCCATATTCATGACACTTTCTACATCTGAAAGGGATGTGCTCGTAGTCCAACGCTTGCTTCCACACCTCCTCATGGTATTCTAGCTCAACTGGCCCCGGAATCGAGTCAGCTATGTTCATATAGACACAGATTCTTGCATAAGAAGTGTATCTTCCCTTCTTTGTTGATTTGGCTATTTTAACAAAGCTTCCTATGGTATTTTCTATTCCTTCCAGAATCTCAGGGTCCCAAAAGTCCATTGGTAATCCAAACAGTCTTACCAAAACCGGAGCTGCTAGGAATTTCTCTTTATTAGTGTTGTAACACTCCTCCCAGTACCACATGAATAAACCTGCATTATTATGAAAATATGAAAATATGAACCGTTTTCAAACACTCTTTTATTTATCTTGAAGGTTTGAGAAAATTACCATAAAGAAGCCTCGTGCACCCAACTTCAGCTCCATGTGGCCTCGGGGTTGCTATTTCTACTATATCCATCTAGTTAGGTCATTTTCTGACGGCCATACGCCGATAAACTTGCATATTAATGCGTGGTCCTTCATATAGCTTCTATAACACTTGAGTTTATTCATGGGAATAATGAATCTCAGTTTTTCCATTGCACATGGTAAGCATTTACCTCTACTTCCTGCCTACCATCTTGCTCTGAGGACAGGTCCTTATGTCTTCATTTCCTCGTCCAGTTTGCTGTTGCTCATTCCTTCTCCTACCATTGCATCTCTATAGGAGGGGATATCTCCCCTCCTGTCTTCCTCTGTCATTGTTGTAATCTCTTGGTTTCAATGCCCCTTTCTTACTGTATTCGTGGTTTTCCGCGCCGCCTATCTCATGGCCACATGACCATTAGGTTTGCAGAGCTCCAAAAAACCTCCAACCAAGATTTGAATAGGTTTAAAAGTGCTTTTAATTAGTTATGCATTTTGTTTTCTTTAGATATATTGAAACACGTTAATATTCAAGATCCAAAGCGACATGGATTTTCTTAAATAAAAATAATAACGCATTTAGTGACATGATTTTTTTTAATAAGGGTAATAGGTGCGATGTAACATAGTCCTTGTCTCTAATACTATTTAATTGTTTTTTTTGCATAGTGTTTTCTTGGTAATGACATATTCATTTTCTAATAGTAAAATAAAATAAATAGCTCTGCACAATGAGCTAAGTTCCACACAATAGGCTATAAGCTTTGCACAATGAGCTAAGTTCTGCACAATAGAATATAAGCTCTGCACTGAGCTAAGTTCCACACAATAAGTTATAAGCTCTGCACATTGAGCTAAGTTCCGCACAATAAGCTATAAGCTCCGCACAATGAGCTAAGTTTTGCACAATAGACTAAGTTTCTCGCTTGTGCACAATAAACTATGTTTGTTGCACAAAAGTTATTAGTTTTTGTCTCAGCAATAATGTATTCGATTTCCAATAATAAAGGTAATGGCGTATTCATTTTCCAATAATAAAATAAAGTAATCAATTTTTTTGCATAGTGTTTTCTTGGTAATGAAGTTTTAGTTTTCCAACAATAAAATAAAATAAATAGCTCTGCACAATGAGATGAGTTCCGCACAATAGGCTATAAGCTTTGCATAATGAGCTAAGTTTCGCACAATAGGCTATAGGCTCCGTACAATGATCCAAGTTCCACATAATAGGCTAAGTTTCCCGCTTCCATACAATAGGCTAAGTTTATCACACATCATAGTCCCTAACTCTACTGCAACTTAATTGATTTTTTTTTTTTTGCATAGTGTTTTCTCGGTAATAATGTATTCATTTTCCAATAATAAAATAAAATAAATAGATCTGTAAAATGAGCTAAGTTATGCACAATAGGCTATAGGCTCTACATAATGAGCTAAGTTCCACACAATAGGCTATAATCTTCACACAATGAGCTAAGTTCCTTACAATAGGCTATAAACTCTGCACAATGAGCTAAGTTCCACACAATAAGCTATAAGCTTCTCACAATGATCTAAGTTCCCAATAATAGACTAAGTTTCTTGCTTTCACACAATATGATAAGTTTGTGGCACAAAAGTTATTAGTTGTTTTCTCGGTAATAATGTATTTGATTTCCATTAATAAAGGTAATGACGTATTCATTTTTCAATAATAAAATAAAATAATTGATTTTTTTGCATAGTGTTTTCTCGGCAACGATGTATTCATTTTCCAATAACAAAATAAAATAAATAGCTCCGCACAATAGACTATAAACTCTGCACAATGAGCTAAGTTCCACACAACAGGCTATAGGCTCCACATAATGAGCTAAGTTCCACATAATATGCAATAAAATCTACACAATGAGCTAAGTTATGCACAATAGGCTATAAGCTCTGCACAATGAGCTAAGTTACGGATAATATGCTAAGTTTCAAAAGGTTAAGCTTATTGCACAATAAGCTAAGTATTCATTTTCCAATAATAAACATAATGATGTATTCATTTTCTAATACTAAAATAAAACAAATGGTTGAAAAATGCAACAAGAAATTATCAATTTGATTTTTCCTTGATTAAATTGAGAAAATTTGAATTTCCACATCAAAAAACAACTTGGGTCTGGTTAACTTGTGTGACATGGCTTGTGTTACTGAGTTTACTCAGTGAATTCGAGTTAGAGGAGTTGGATTTAAATTAAGCATGTGCGATAGCTAATTTGTAGCCATCAAGATCAATTATTTCAAGTTGTTTTTTAGTTAAACTAGTTCTAATTGTTGGAGGAACTAGTAGAAGGTCAGTTGTGCAGTGGGACTTCAGTCAAACTCAATGATCATCTAGCTAACTAATCAATCAACCCAAACTAGCTAGTGCATGTAGAGAATTTGAGTTTCCCAATTGTGGTGGAGATTGCATGGCAGTGTAACATCAATTGTAGACTAGTCTTAAGTGTACAGGTGTTGCATGTAGTCAAATATTCAAACTTGGGAATTGCGCCATCCATTTTGGAGAAATTCCTAAATAATATGGGCGAATTTATCAAGAAATTGCACAAGGAAATAGGGGCTCAAGAAGAGGCAGAAATTGACTAAGTTTGGGTTAGAGCTTCTCAATGAGGAGAGAAATAGGTTATTCACTTGCAGGTTGAACTCATATTGAGCTAACAATTATAGTACATCTATATTCATTAGATTAATGCAAGGAAAAAAGAGTGTTTAGCAAACTTCTTTCCCTTAGAAAAAATGCTGTTATTTCTCATTGCATGTTTGTGATTGATGTTTTAAATTGTGAATTGAATTTCGTAGAGCAGTAGAATAAGTTTGTGTCTTGTGATTTTGATTAAATTTTAATGAGTAGTTACAAATCTACACCATAATTTCTACATGGTATTAGAGAAAGAATTTCGAAGTTGTTTCTCACGAGAGGTGAATTTGCATTTTAGTGTAGAAATATCTCTACAGAGTTGAGAACATGACCTTCAACGGGCTAAGGCTAGAGTATACTTTGGAAGGCAACTATAATTTCATCATATGGGGGTAATATTGGATGACAATGGATTGCTAGAATACATCAAGACATATGTTGCAAACCACAAGCATCTAATACCTAGAACCTTTCTCAAAGGAAGAAAGATGTAGCCATGGCGAGGAGAATAATCTTGGAGGGAGTACGAGATCACATTATCTCAAATATCCATGAGAAATAAACTCCGTTCGCAATTGTGGAAAGAACTAACAAAATTGTTCAGGAATAGTAGTGACCACAAGAATTTGATGATCAAGGATAAACTTCAAAATATCAAGATGCAGAAGAATGACACTATCTTGCAGTATTTGAGTAGATTTACACAAGTTTGTGATGAACTTGGTGGGGATGGTGTTAATGTTGCAGAAGATGACTTGGTAAGCCATGGGTAAGCCTAGCCCTTTTGGTCCTTCCCAAGAACTGGCATAGCTACCTAGATTTGGTGAAATGGGAGGGAGAATCCGCTAAATTGGCAATGCTTATGGTTCGATTTGGTACAGGAGGGAATAAGGTAGAATACTAGAGATGGGACTTCATCCAAGGGTGAAGATGAAGAAAACTTTGCATTGAGTGGAAAGGAAAAGAAGGGAAAAAGGAAGAAATATCAATCCAATTCAGAGTCCAACCAAGGGGGCAAGAAGAAATATTTGTTCAAAATTAAATGCTTCCATTGTCATGAATTCGAGCACTATGCCACAAAGTGTCCACACAAAAAGGCAAGCAAGAAGACCTCAGGGGGAGCAACAAGTGAAGCCTTGACTTCATAGTTTGAGCTTGACTTTACCTTTATCACGTGCATGACCAACATAGTGATGGGGAGCGTGTGATACTTGGACTTAGGTGAATCGTTCCACATGACAAGGTGTAGAGACTTTTTTAATGACCTCAAGGAGAGAGATCTCCAGATTCACATCGATCTGGGGGACGACAGAAGCTACACTGCGACCAAGATTGGTACAATCACATTTCAGAGGGAGTCAGTCTCCCCTCTCAGGCTCAAGGATTTCATTTTTGTTCCAGTCCTAAAGAAAAATGTCATCTATGTTGCACTTTTGGAATACCATGGTTATGATGCGATCTTCAACAAAGGAAAAGAATTCCTGAAACACATAGCCATGTGACAGATGAAGTAGATCGACGTTCATGTGAAGAACCTGTAGAAGCTATATGTAGAAGATTGTGCCGCATTAAGCACCAAGGTGGAAAAAGTGTAGGGCCACAATGTTGGTGAAATTTGGCACAAAAGACTTGGCCATTTGCATCATGGTGCCTTGAATTTCATGCAACAAATAAAAATTGGTGTCCCTAAAGGAGCACTTGATCGACAACAAGTATGAAAAGGATGTACCTTGGGGAAGTACATAAAATCCACATTCCATGATCAAGAGAACAAAGCACATGCAGTCCTATAAAGCATCCATTATGATGTCTATGGACCTTTGTCGATAGTGTCTACTGGTAGACACAAATATTTGTCATTTTTATTGATGATTTCTCAAGGAACTGATGGATTTTCTTCATGCAGAAGAAATATTAGACATTCTCCAAGTTCTTAGAATTCAAGGCACTAGTTGAGAAATAAACTGACAAGAAGGTGAAGGCTCTCAGGAGTGATAATGGAGGTGAGTACGTGGCAAATGGATTTAAAAATTTATGTGAGAAAGAAGGCATTCGACGAGAGTTGAAAACACCACAAAACCCAAAGAAGAATGGGGTGGCCGAGAGAAAGAACCGTCGCATTCTGGGAGCTGCGAGGGCTATGTTGCATGACCAAGGCCTACCACTACATTTGTGGGAAAAGACATGCAACACAACAATCTATTTGCAGAACTAGAGTCCTCATCAGATTCCGGGCATGATTATATTAGAAGAGGATTTCTCAGGGAGAAAGACAGATGTGTCACAATTCTGGGTTTTTAGAGCCTCTGTTTACTGCTATGTCTCCAAAGAATCAAGGAAGAAGATTGAGCCGACAATATAATTGGGGGTATTTGTGGGTTACACAAAAACTCCTCACAATTACTGTGTGTACTTACCTTCCCTCAGAATGACAGTTGTGAGAAGGGATGTAAAGTTTGATGAGGAGAAAACGATGGGGTTCTCTCTTTAGAGGGAGCTTCAGATCCCACTAGGAGAGGAGATTTTAGCTCCAAAGGAGGAGCCTTAGAAAGTTGTGGAGAAGCCACAAGTAGAGGAGTAGAGAGGGGAGACATCCACTCAAGTAGAAACATCTAGAAAAGGCAGAAAAAGAACCAGGGAAGCTAATATACTTTTGCATGATGCTAGGGAGAATGTGGGAGCTCCTTCAAATTTGCATAGGTAAAGGAGGCCACCTGATCAGTACACTAGCTACATTGTTGTAATGACTCAGCTTGTAGAGACTGAGTCATCGTCCTTCGAAGAAGCGATAGAGAAAACTATATGGGTTAATGCAATGGTGGAGGAATATGAATCCATTGTAAAGAAGAGTGTTTGGGAAGTGGTCCCAAAATCGACAGATAAATTAGTTATGGGTTAAAAATGGATCATTAAGGTTAATCATGCAACAAAAGGAAGTATAGAAAAGTATAAGGACATAATTATGTCCAAAGGGCACTCTCAAGTTGAGGGAACTCACTACGAGGAGACCATTGCTCTTGTAGCAAGGTACTCATACCTTACATCAATTCTTTGATCTCTGGCTGCACAGATGGGGTGGAAGATCCACCAAATGGATGTAAAAAAAAAAAATCCTCAATGGGGTTATTGAGGAGGAGGCATGCAATGAGCAACCATAAGGTTTTGAGACATTTGATGATGGATCTCATGTGTGCAGACTCAAGCGAGCATTGTATGGTCTCAAAAAAGCACCCTGTGCTTAGTACACCAGGATCGATAACTATTTTACTGGTTTGTGATTCACCAAAAATGAAGCGGATGCAAACCTATATCACATCTTGGTAGAAGGTAAATTTCTTATTCTTATATTATATGTTGATGATTTAATTTTAACTATTTATGACCAGCTGATCAGATCTTGCAAGGAGGAGCTTGCAAGGGATTTTGAAATGAAGGACATGGGTCTCATGCACTGCTTCCTCTGGTTGAAAGTATGGCAAGACAATGGGGAACTGTTTGTGTCTCAAGGAAAATATGAAAATGAGATACTACAAAGTTTCTGCATGGAGAGTTGTAAACCCATGGAGACACCTCTAACGACCAACTAGAGGAAGAAGGATTCCACTTCAGTTGAGGAAGTGGGTGCTACCATTTATCGGTAGCTAGTGGGTTCGATCATGTATCTTGTGAACACACGACTAGATATGTGCTATGCAGTCAACCAACTGAACCAAGATATGGTTAGGCCAACCAAATGTTTTTGGAAGGCAACTAAGCATGTTTTATGGTACCTCAGAGGCACTATCCATTTTGGACTATGGTATAGACGAACAGAGGGAGTGAAGTTGTGTGGATTCACATATGCATATTGGGGGGGAGTCTATCAGGTCGAAAGACTACATCAAGTGAAATTTTTAGTTTTGGGTCCAGAGTTGTTTCAAGTCTAGCAGGAAGTAAATATCTGTGGCACTCAACTCGACATAAATAGAATGCATGGCTGCAAGTCAAGCCACATGTGAGGCGATCTGGATGAGAAAGATACATGTGAGCTTGTTTGGTCAGATGATGGATCCAATTGTTATCTATTGTGATAATCGGAGTTTCATTAAGCTCTCCCAGAATCCTATATTTCATGATCGATCCAAGCATATAGATATCTAGTATCACCATTTACGGGATTGTGTGCAAAGGGGATAATGTTGCTACAATACATTCTGACACACCAAAAAGATGCTAGAATTTTGACAAAGGCCTTTTCAAGAGGGAAGTTTGAGTTCCATAGATGAAGGATAGGGGTGGCTGATAATCCCTTTCTTGCTGAGAGGGAGTGTTGAAAAATGCAGCAATAAATTCTCAATTTAATTTTTCCTTGATTAAATTGAGAAAATTCGAATTTCCACATAGGCACACAACTTGGATGTAATTAACTTGTGTGACATGGCTAGTTTCACTCAGTTTACTTAGTAAATTCGAGTTAGAGAAGTTGGATTTCAGTTAAGCATGTATGATTTCTAATTTGTAGCAGTCAAGGTCAATTATTTCAAGTTATTTTCAATGAAACTATTTCTAATTGTTGGAGGAACTAGTGGAAGGTCAGTTGTGCAGTGGGACTTCAGTCAAACTCAGTGATCATCCAATTAACTGATCGATCAACCTAAAATATCTAGTGCATGCATAGAATCCGAATTCCCCAGATGTGGTGGAGATTCCAAGGCAGTGTAATATCAATTGTAGACTAGTCTTGAGTGTACAAGTGTTGCATGTAGTTAGATGATCACCCTTGGGAATTGCGTAATCCATTTTGGAGAAATTCCTAAATAATAGGGGCCTAACTTCTCAAGAAATTGTGCAAGGAAATAAGGGCTCAAGCAAAGACAAAAATTGGCTAAGTTTGGGTCATAGCTTCTCAATGAGAAGAGAGATAGGTTATTCACTTGCAGGTTGAGCTTAGATTGAACTAGCAATTGTAATACATCTCTATTCATCAAATTAATGCAAGTAGACAAAGCGGTTTGTAGAAGATTGCTTGCCCCTGGAAAAAATACTATGTGCATGTGTGTTATTTCTCATTGCATGTTTGCGATTGACGTTCTAAATTATGAATGGAATTCCACAAAGTAGTGGAGTAGGTTTATGTCTTGTGATTTTGATTAAAATTTCATGAGAAATTGCAAAAATATACCACAAGTTCTACATAGATATCTCCACACAGTGAGCTAAGTTCTGCACAATGAGCTAAGTTCTACACAATAGGCTATAAGCTCTGCACAATGAGTTGAGTTTCGCATAATAGGCCAAATTTTTCGCTTTCGCACAATAGGCTAAGTTTGTCGCACAAAAATTATTAGTTGTTTTTTGAGTAATGATGTATTTATTTTCAAATAATGAAGGTAATGACATATTCATTTTCCAATAATAAAATAAAATAAATAGCTTTTCACAATGAGCTAAGTTCCGCAAAACAAGATATAAACTCTACACAATGAGCTAAGTTCCACACAATAGGCTATAACTTCCTCACAATGGGCTAAGTTCCGCACAATAGGCTATAAGCTCCACACAATGAGTTGAGTTTTGCACAATAAGCTAATTTTCTCGCACAAAATTTATTAGTCATTTTCTCAGTAATGATGTATTCATTTTCCAATAATAAAATAAAATAAAAATATTAATATTTTTTGCATAATATTTTCTCGGTAATGATGAATTCGTTTTCCAATA
Source organism: Pinus taeda (assembly GCA_000404065.3). Taxonomy (NCBI): domain Eukaryota; kingdom Viridiplantae; phylum Streptophyta; class Pinopsida; order Pinales; family Pinaceae; genus Pinus; species Pinus taeda. The sequence continues at coordinate 16,709 of APFE030322360.1, forward strand.
ATAAAATAATATAAATAGCTCAACAAAATGATTGATAATATTTCAATTGTAAATAATTAGGCATATGTGCAGAAGTGCGGATGAGATGTATTGTGCTAGGTAGATTTCTCGACACAACTAGTCATTTTCTCATATATACGTTATTAAATCCTTATTCGAGATTGTTTTTTGCAGTTGCATTTTCTCATTATTGCTGCCTCCGCACAACTTCTTTTGCACAATTAATAACTATTTTTGTATTTGTGTGGAGGTGTGTATTTCATCTAGCATGATTATTGTGTGGATTACTAATTTATGCATTGGTTTCTCCACACAACTACAACTACACAACTTCTTCTATATGTGCTATATCTGAACACATAACTCTATTGTGTGGAGAGGTTCGCATTTTCCACACTGCTTGGTCACCACTACATTTTCCGTACATGCTCACAATGCTTGTGGAGGAATTTATATTTTTTGTTTGCAACAACACTGAGATAACCGGCGGACCGATACAATATTATTACAAATAGTTTAATTATAAATATTGTTTTTTATATCTAATATTTTAATATTAAATATTTCGTATTTGCTTTTGCAATATTTTAATTATAAGTAATGTGTATCTCCATATTGTCAAATATCAACAGTTCGATATCATTCATTGAACACAAGCTTTCTTTATGGTTATGTGGTAGTCTGTTGCACGAAGGAAGCTTTCAAGCTTTGATTCTGCAAACACTCACATTTCACATTAAAGGCTTTTGTAGATTTTTTTTCTCGGAATTGATACGTAAGTGTTAAGTTTGGTTGCGAAAAATTTCAAAGCTAATGTGCACTATCAATTTTCTTTTATCAAATTTGATATCACATATTATAATAATTATCTGTGTATTATAACATATTTTATTACGTGATTACTATAGATTCTATCTCGGTAGTTAGAAGTGGCAATGAGACATAAATGAGACATGTTACTTATTTCTGCGAACAAAGTTCATTTGATATGTGCATAATGTGATAAAGGAAAAAAGGCATTCAAGTGGTAAATTGACACCCGGGTTACGAAATTACTTTTGTAAAGTAAAAACTAGCTAGTAGCATGGCAAGTATACAGAGTAAATCTTCTAGATACAAATTAGTTTGATGAACAATTACGGAAAAGACTTTGATTGGAAAAATAGCTCTAGTTAATGAAAATAGAATGTGATTTACGATTTTAATAAAACAGTATGTCGACACTGATTTCTAAAGCGTGTAAGGTAGACTAATCATAAATCATAATCGTGTCAATTGCATAATGTCAAATTGGAATTTAAGTAAAACGTATATGATTTAAAGCAACATATTTTACAATAGTCTTTTCTGATTAAAGTCCAGGTAAATCAATACTATCCACATTGATAACGATTACAATTTAATGGTTATCATTGAAATCGATAGTAGTTAAATGTCGTGTCATAACTTAAATGTCAATTCATGATTTAGATGAATTATTGCCTCTAACACATTATAGATATGCTTGTTGTCTGTAAAAACAATTTGTCAATGCTCATTTTGTTCCGAAACTAATAAGTGTTTTAAGGTATTACTTTATAATTTGTCTATTTTTTTGCATTTGTTACTAACACCAAAGAAATGGTTCAAATAGAAAATGGCAGGGGCACAAAGGAACATGTACATGCAGGAAGCGAAGATATTTTAATGCTCAACCAATATATCTTAATGCTTAGTAAAAATATTTTAATGTTAATGCATAAAATACTATAACTTTAGCAAATTCTTAGGCGTATCAAAGATGAACTAGATAATGCAAGAACACTATTAGAAGAGTTATTGCAAATCATGAACAAATGAATCAATTCCCAATTTCAATAACATAATCAATACAATCTATAATTCCCATAAACAACGCTTAATTAATAGAAGAGTAGTTATCAGGCTTTTTGCTATTTGCAAAATAGATTTTGAAATTCAATATATGCTAAAGGTTATGTATTGTAATATTGTCGACATAGTTAACACAAAGAAACATATCAGACTATTCTAGATTATAGATCTATGTATAAATGCAATGTTTTATAAGTTATATCAGTTTAGAAAACCGTTTGAGCTTTGTATGACGAGTTATTTGGATCTTTGTTTAAATGTTGTATGGAATATCTATTTAAATAGGAAAAAAATACTAAATTTTTAAACAAAGAAGGTCATTATTGTAAAGTAATGTCACTGATTCTGAGTAGTTATAGAACTTGCAAATTTGATAAATCAAGAAAATATGCAAAAAACGATAATGAGGGCAAAATAAAAAAACGACATAGCATAATAAAAAACATAGAGGTGGAAAAAAAATAGTTCATTGGATTATGTTTATGTACAATGTCATGGTAACGTTTGCATTGGTAGAAAAGATCATCTTGTCCCTATGATGAGTACATTGCTAATCTTGTTTTTACAGTGGTAAATATTTGTCTATAATTTTAGTGTGAATATTACGAAACCTCTGATTTTGATCATCCTCATGGATCATATTATAGATAGCCATTGATTGTGCACCAATAATGGCTCAGGGTTTGATTTTTTCCTAAATTTATTTTTGGTTCTTGCCTAATCAGATTCCCCAAAAAACCACTAAAGGGAGATTCCTAAGTTTTGTAGGGTGCACCCCTTCCCACCATGCTTCCCAAGAAGCAATAAAAGAGTCTCCCTGATATAACAAGTTCCAAATTTGAGCAGAGAACGAGCATTGAAGAAATAAATGATCTACCGCTTCTTCACTGTCGTGGCACATCACACCCTATGATGGACCCTGAAAATATATACGTTTCAAATTGTCCCTTGTTGAAACTTGATTCTTCAGAAGGTACCACATGAAAAGCTTTGATTTTTCTGGGATTTTAGGCTTTCATAATGGATGCCACCACCAAGAAGAAATTTTAGGTTCATGATCTGCAAAGGACAACCATATTTTAGGGAAAACCTACCATGGTTGGACAGGGCACATATGACCTCATCTTTGCGGTCTTGAATTCTAATGTGTGATTTAGAGAGGGCATTGGTAATTGTAGCCAGAACTGATGCCAATGATGAGGAATCTGAAGCTCTTGTGCAGATACCATTTTTTCCCAAAGATAGTAGATTTGTCCCTATCAAAAATCTGATCTATGGTTTACCTCCCTAAGTCAACAAGGAATTGGATCAAATATGGGGGGAGAATGTGTGCACTGCCACTTCCAGGCCATGCATCTGTTCCAATATGAAACTTCACTCCAGATCCGAATCTCTAGGCCAAACCTTCTCTAATGTATCTAAAAGAATTTAGGACCACCCTCTATATCGTCAAAACCTATGATTTGTTCCAAGCTTGTAAACAGATCCATTCCTCAATTGGGAGAGGGCTAATGTATTTCCTGATCACTATCTCTGTCCATAGACTGTCCGATGTAATCAACTACCAACCCAATTTTTCCGCCAACGCTTTAGAAAAATAAAAAATATTTTTCATCCCCTATCCCCACTATTTTTGGGAAGAGCAATATGATCCCATTTGACCCATGAAAATAGTATACCTTCCTTCTTGCCTCTCTAGAGTAACCTATAACAAATTTTTTGGATTTTGTGAAAAATGCCCTTAGGGATCCAAGATAAGGACATCCAATAAACAAGAATGACCTCCAACACTGATTTGACAAGCACCAAATGACCTGATCTTAATAACCATCTGTGATACCATGCATTTATCCGACTCTCAATTTTTTCCACGAGCCACATCCAGTCTGCAGATTCGTAATTATTTGGCTTAAGCCTTAATCCCAAATATTTCAATCCTTCCTCAATCTCTAGATGCCAATAGGGGAAACGAATCCATGCATAAATCAATTCATTATGGAAGAAACCTGTAGATAATAGCATTAAATTCTCCTGATTTGCCTCCATACCCGTGGCTTTAAAAAATAATTAATGGATGCTATCAAGGGATGAAGAATCAATGATAAATCCATTCAGAAATATGAGGACATCATCTACAAAGAGTAGATGAGTCAGAATAATGTTATAAAAAATATTTACTCCTTTTATTCTCCCTTGGTTCCTTTCAACGAATATCAATCTGCTTAGGCCTTCCATTATTAATAGAAATAAGGGCGGAGATGACATGCATCCTTGCCGAAGACCATGTTCAACATGGAAGAAATTTCTTGTAGAACCGTTAATGATAATACTGAAAGAAACATATGTTATACAACACATAATCCAATTAATGAAAGTAATTTGGAATCCTAAGTGTGTCAGCAACATCCAAATATACAACCAGTTGGTCCTGTCATATGCCTTTGATAAATCTATCTTAAGAATCACGCCTTTCAACTTTTTTACTTTTAAGGAATGGAGTCCATGCTGCACTATGCCTATGACATCGTGTATTTGATGATTCTCTAGAAAGGAAAATTGTTCTTTGGAGACATGTTGAGATAAAATAGGCTTAATACGATTTGCAATAATTTTTTCAATGATCTTGTATGTGTAATTACACAAAGAGATAGGCCAAAAACCATTAAAATTCCTAGGATTATCTAATTTTGGGACTAATTCAATAAAAGTGACATTGAAAGCTTCATACATTATTATCATTGATCTGCATTCCTCAACCACTTTTAGGATGTCTTGACCAATGAGATAAAAAAAATCTAGAAAAAATTCAGCCGGCCACCCATCCGAGCCAGGGCTCTTGTCCTTTTTAAACCATTTTAGAACAACCTCATTCTCACCCATTGATACCAACAAGTTTAATTCTTCATTTAATTCATCAACTACAAATCGAGGGAAGAGTTTGGAAACCCTGATGATTTTAGCCAAGGACGCTTCCTTGGGGCTCTAACAAAGACCCAAAGTGTTGAGAACCCATATTTTCCAAACTCCTAAAAGTTTGAATAGTCGAACCTGCCTCATCTTCCAAAGAACAACTTGCATTATTCCAACCCCTCACAAATTGTTGCAAGAATTTTCCATTTTCATCTCCTACGTGTAACTAGATAGCTTGACTCCTTAGTCGCCAAGTTTCCTCCCTTTCCTTGAACAACCTACATTTCTCTACCTCTAATTGAGTAGTATGAATTTTTGATTTCAGCTTGTCATATCCACCACTGTTAGGATCTTCTAAATGAACCAAATCAACTTCAATAATTTGAAGGGATTCCTCCTCCTTTTTTCTTTTATTCTTAACCCACTAAATAGTCTTTTGCTTCAACCTTAAAATATTGTTTTCCAAATTTTCAACTGTCGATCGATCTTCATTGAGTGAGCATGGTTGCCAAGATTCCTTTACAATCCTCTGAAACTCCACATATTTCAATCATGTAGAAAATTTAAAGGGTGCTCGTGGCTTCAGGGATATACCAACTACTTCTAAGAAAATAGGATAATTATCAGATATTCCACCTGATCCTACCCACTGTGTGATCAAAGAGATTTTGTCCATCAATGATTCTCTAATAAAAAATCTATCTAGTTGTCTAACTAACATAACATCGCTTGTCCTCCGATTCCTCCAAGTGGAATTGAGTCACACCACTCCAATATCAATAAATTTGTTGGCTTCCAACAAATGCTCGAAAAACCCAATGAGCGAGTCCACCTGGACATGACTCCCCCAAGACTCTGCATTACCCATAGAGAAATTTAAATCTCCCCCCAAAATATGTGATCGGCCTACATGAATGACATCCTCATGATATCTTCCGAGAAGGCCATTTGATTTTTATAGGGGCCATAAACATTTACCATCCTAAATTCCAATCCTATTTCTTCAGAGACCACATCAATCACAAGTAATCCTTCCCTTCCCCACAAATTCATGATATTAATCGTTTTGCATTTGATACCTATGGAAATTCTCCCAAATATGCCTCCAGCATATAACGCATAAAAATACCAACCCTTTAATACAAAATCCAAGAAAGAAACCACTTCCACACTATTCCCCAACATTTCTTGTAAGAAGATCAGATTCAACCTTTCAGATTTGAAAAGTCACCTGAAAGCTAGTTTTTTAGCAGGTTTAGCCATCCCCCAACAATTAAAGGAAGTCCACTTCATCATGAAATGACGTCAGGGGCATAGTTGCTGTAAGAACCCCATTTAAGGATAACTTTCTACCCTTTGCAACATCCATACTAGCTTTAGGAATGGCTTTCAATATATTGGATTGTTTGCCTCTAGGAAATTGAGGAAATTTAGGACAAAATGATTGACCTATACTCCCACCCGACACAACAGGGATTTTGGACAATGATTTCATATTATATTTATGACTTGTATGAGATTTTGTCAAGGCTTTCATCGACGGGGCTCCCAGGTCAAGGGTAGCAGAGGGAATAACAGGGAAAGTTGTCAGACAACATATGGGAACAAAGGAAATAGGATAAGTAATAACATTCAAATTGCACAATGATAACACCAACCTATGACTTATAAAAGGAACATATAATGCAAAGAAAAGAGATGGATTCAAATAATTCATAGGTTTGAAAGATGGGAAAGAGAGAGTGGTACCTGGGAGGGAAACTGATGGGGACACCCTTGCACGAGTGACCATTGTAGTAGAACAATTTTTCTCAGCTGCTCCTTGATTACGCCCTACCCAATACCTTTTACTGTTGAGCCGAGCATTGCTGAGGTGTGGGTGTCATAGCACCAATATCTTCTCTACCCCCTTGCTCTTCGACATATCCCAGTGGCTCATCTCCACCAAGCTTGTCCTTGGCAAGTAGGGGGAACTCCTTAAAAATATAACCCACTTCATGACACTGATTACACCAGAATGACACTACCTCATAATCCAATTTCTACAGTCTATAATGACCCCTCCATTGAAGCATCAAACTTTCCACCAGTCCTTACCTGATATCAAGATGAACCAAAGTGCGAGCATAAGCCATTTTTCTAGTCTCTTGGAAAGACTTATCATAATCCAAAAAAATCCCTAAATCATCCCCAATCCTCCTAAAGATATCTTCCAACTAGAATTAAAGGGGTAAACCAGGCAACCTAGACCATATCAGTCTTGCCCCTAATTTCTCCCACTCAGGATCGAAAAGAGGGGACCATATTTTCAACATAATGGGTGCCATTTCAATGTGCCAATATTTGGAGAGAACTCATGACGCTTGCTCGACCCTGTTGAAACAAAGGGTAAACCAACCTCTGGTCATCGTAACCACCAACAACACGACATCTAGCACTTGACCCCAAATTTCCATAACTCACTTCCTCAGACGAGTTGATGAATAATTCCATTCCTTGACTCTAACCACCAGAACTCGGTCGACCGTATCCATCACTTCATCCAAATTAACAACTTCTCCAAGAACCAACATGCAACTCCTCTCTTTAACCTTGGTACTCTTTGATTTCTTCTCCTTTTTATTTTGTACACCTTCTTTAAAGGTCTCTGGGGAAGGACGAGAGTTTTCTTCAGCTCTGTTAACCATAATGTCCTCCTGGAAGGTCGAGAAATCAACCACAGAAATCCCAACAAAAAAACTAGAGGGCTAGGTTGTGACATTTTTACCAGACCCTGCTAAAATTTTGTTGTCCTGCTCTACACCACCCCTCGAATACTGGCCTCTATTTACCAATATTTGTTCTACAGATGAGTCAATACCTAGAAATTGTTCATTTCCCCCCATTGTAACAAACCTATTAGGGTCCTTTGAAATCAATCCAGAAGAATAACTAGGGTTTAAACATTGTTCGACAAAGAGATGAGTCACTGGGGAGGGAATTGAATTATCATCTGGGAGCAGTTGCACAAAATCCCAAATTTGATTCTCCAAACCCTCGTATCTTTGAAACTCTAGCGATCTTTGTCATTTGACCGATTTTTTTCTTTTCTTCTAAAGCCTGAGATGAGGGGTCTCCAAAACCTTCTGCCATAGATGACATTGGGGAGAAAAACCTCAGCTCTGGCGATCCATCTTGCATTGTATGCTCCATTCTTGATTTCTTAGGTGGAGATTTTATCCAGATATGCACTGATTCTAATGAATCTGAAGAATAATCCACTAGTTCCTCATCCATCTCAGCAAACCCTACTCGAGAACAACTGCAATAAACCACCTCCAAACAACAAAAAGTACCATTGACCATTGTAGTTAACACCAAACGCCTCGACAACAATAAAAAATTAGGGTAAAGCGATAGGTCATGTCTACCTAAATAGACCTGTCGGTCTCTTCCCTGCTTGAATATTTCTTAGGATATTACATAACTTCAAACAAAGTTAACCTAACCCCTACGGAAGCCGCAAGACTGAATGGTCGAAACTTCCAAAACATAGAGCCATCCAATTTTCAACCATGCTATTAATGATAATCAACAATTTTTAAACACTTAAAAATAATATATTATTATATATATATTATATATATTATATATATTATATATATATATATATATATATATTATTCAATTCTAACATACTCATATTTAAAGATAAAAGATAAATTAAGTTTATCATTAAAATCTATATAAAAATTAAATAATTAATTACTATAATGATGCCAATTATAGTAATCACAAAAGAGCTTTGTAATGATAATAATTTGTTCTATTAGATCATTATTGCAAACCAAAAATTTATTAAAAAAGTGCAGTTAAAGCATCAATCAATAGATCAAGCAAATGCACTTGTTCCAATATGTTAAGAAGGATTTTATGCAACCACATAATAGACATTTCATAAACTTGTAAGTATACAAGTATTGGATATAATCAATTATTTGAGCTTTTAGTTTTTACATCTCTAGAATATATTTTTCAATTAGAAGTCAAGTATCCAAATGTTTTCTTATTTATGAATAGGTTTAAGCGATGAAAACATTTACAACAAAGTACATATATCTAATTTGGACATTCATTAAAAAAAAACAATAATTAGTTTGGGCATTTTCCTACACTAACAAAACCATCATTTGGTTACATCACAATAAGCTTTGATAGAAACAAAATCTATATGATTTCCAAGTGAAAAAGTGGACAAATAACCTTCACCATATTTTTATTTAGGGAAACAAATAACTACCTTTGATAGAAACAAAATCTATATGATTTCCAAGTGAAAAAGTGGACAAATAGCCTTCACCATATTCTTATTTAGGGAGACAAATAGCTATAAAAACACATAGTTGACTATCCACATGTTTCCATCAAAATCACTACCTAACCTATCATCACGAATATTTATCAATCCAACTTTTGCTATCAAGCCATCCCATGTAAAAAAATATGACAATAAAAGACAATGTATGGTGATGGAAAATTATTTTTTAAAAGACATTGCAAAAAAACACTAACCATATTGAAATTAACATTTTGAATTAATGTCAATCCTAACATTACTTTACCTCTCCTTATATAGTACAAATGTATTTTAATATTTCTAAGTTTGATACCTCATAGTTAAATAAAATTGTTATTTTATTCAATATAAAACTAAATAAAATTAAAAGTTGACTAAGATAATGCATTTCTCAAGTTTATTCATAAAATTCTACAAAAACATATTAACAAATACATATGTAAAATAACCAATAACTAAAATCTCTACTTATAACTTAAGGGATGAGAATAATAACTTTGTATTATCAAATATCCACAAGATTTTAGAATTAAAAAATAAAAATAAAATAAAACCAAACCCATATCGTCTTTCATAACATGGCTACTGATTTCTTTTTAATTGATTTAGGATATGATATTTCACCACTAACTGAATCTAGATTTTAATAGTCAAATTGTAGTGTGGAGAGTGTTTCCTTATCCCGCAAGAAAAGAGTCCTATATATCAATTTGGTCTAACTTATCTACAATATTAAAAATCAAATTTATATTATATTATCATCGTTAAAAATCTAATAAATACCAATAACATTATTGAAAATTGAATCTAATTTGTTAGCTTAATTTGCATATTATCCTTCAAGGGGGAGGTGGTGTAGAGAGGGTTGGTGCTCTATGGCCTTGGAGGAAAAATGGAGCTAACATACGCCTAGTGTTTGGGTACAATATCTAATAACCAAGTGGTTATGTACGCCCTCCTACAAGGACTCAATTTGGACAAGGAATATTCATTTCATAATCTAGTTATCATGGGTGACTACAACAACACAACTAAACACCTCAACCTAGGTACAACTCCTATTGATCTCAAATTAAATTCCGTCTTTAGGAAAATCATGGCTAGTATAATTTTTAAGTGTTTACAAGGAAAACATACATAGAAATTGTGAAAGATGCGAGATTGGGGACGCGAACCTATAGATTTTTTGGTTACACCATCAATAAACAAATTGGTGGAAAATGAAATGTTAATTATTTTAAGGATATTATTAAGGAGTGAAACAAGTAAATAATGGTATAGGAGATTATAAAGAAACATAATTGGAATTTTTATAATGAAAACGACCCAAACTCAAGTGACATGGATGGCATGTTGAGGCCATACAAAAATGTTAAATGAGTTATGGCTAGAAAACAAGTTAGAAAGTATTAAAACAAGAGAGAAAGATATTTGAACTTTAGTAGTGGAAAAATGTTTAACGCAAATTTTTTTCAACATGTGGATAGGAATGTCAATAAATATACTAGAAGTGACATGGAAAATATAAACAAAATTGAAAGTATAATATTCCTCAAATCATATTTTGTAACTATTGTTAGTAGTTCAATTAAGGACATTTGAAGGTCATTCGTGGTAACACCAACATATTTAAAGCACATGCACATATTATGGTTTCCATCGAAATGATGGACAAAATTATAAGATATAATTGAAATTTCTCATTAACCGAAGGATGCAAAAGATGAAAAAGATGACACCTTTGAGATTGTGATCTTAAAATTACATGTGAATATATATTTTAAAAGAGATCAATGAATATTAACTTAACTTTTTTTTTTTGGAGATTAGGTGTTGAAAAAGTTTTTTTTTTTGGAATGAAGCTTTATGAATAATCACTTTAAAACACATTCTCATTTGAAATGAAAGTAATAAGTTCTCATAGTGGTTATATCTAAATTCTTAAGTTGATCAAGTTATATCTAGTCATATGTGAGTACAGTTTGCAAAACTTCTAATGTTGACCCCTTTCACTAGCCAATGGGTGGGATCCACATGAGTTAGGTCTTACACAAAATATAAAAACTATAATGTTGTGTTTTAAAAAATAAGTGATTGTAACCTATAATACTTAGAACAATCTTTCCGACAAGCCCTCAATTTCCTAATTCGAAGTTCATATGCCTAGCCTACAAAGTGCAGAATTTGCATATCTCCTAGGGGATACATTTCATAATCATTACTTCAATATAGAATTTTATTTTGAATAAAATATAGACAAAATTTTGGCCTTTGGGTTATTTGATACCTTCTCATTGGTATATCATCTATTTGGTTTTGACCCTTGATTGTTTAGAAAGAACTTTCTCAAGATCAAGACTAGTTTCAAGATAGTAGTTTGGTGGAAAAGGTTCACACGTTAAAAAGTGTTGTTGCTGGTCATTAGAACAAAAATTCATATTTTTTAGGTTGTACCTTACATTGAGGCCTTTTCAATTACATTATTTTCTTCATTTTGAAGTCATATGACTAAGAGCAATCAAAAGTCTCTAAATTTTTTTGAGGGTGTGGCCAATGCAATGCACCTAGCAAGGTTTTTATGAGATATATCCTACGGAAAAAATAATTTTACAAAAATGTATAAATACTATGACTAAAACATATACAATTTGCACTATGCATTGAACCTATAGAAAAAATATTTGTGCTATAAAATACGGTTTTCACTAGTGGTTTTATGTTGGTTTCAATGGTGTTTTCTGTAGTTATCTTGGTGGTTTTTTGTGGTTTTAAATGGTTCCTTTTGTGGTTATTTTCATTAAAAAATAATTATTTTCTTCATTTGTAAGAATTTTTTTAAAATAAGCATACAATGGCAGAAAACCCACCTTGATCTCTAGACATTTTATAACAGTTGGTGTAGTCTATGCACTCCTCGGTCGAGCTTGGATGTCTAGGCTCCTCGATCGAGTTGTTGGGAAGTTGGGTCGAGCTCTTAGCCCTCAATTGAGCTCCTAAATTCCTCGGTTTCCAAACTGCACGGTCTGCACAAAGATGTCTTGGTTAGATTGTGGCAAGGAATTTTATAAAAAACCTTATTTTTAAATCTTCCGCACATTTCTTGTTTTGGCGGGAAATTTCAAACCATTGCTCAATCAAGCCCTTATCTTAGTAACTGCGGGTTACATAGGAGATTGATCAAGGGTTTTTTTTCTTGCTTTATCAAACAATATTCAATCCCTTGACTAACACGATTGAGGGATAAAATATTGCTTGATCGAGCGCCGAGCTTCTTTTCTTCACCCCCAAGCTTGCATGCTTGCCAAAAAATGTAAATGAGCTTCACAGTTTCACCCATATCTAAACCTCTAGCTATAACTTAATCTATGCACACTTTTTACAGTTTAGTTGGCTCCACCAATGTCACATAAAAGAAATAAAAAATTGATACAAGGTAGTTAAGCCCTCACAAAAAAGGATAACATCGAGGATAATGTAAAAGGGTGACCCAAGATTGAAATTCAACTTGAAAATAAGCTACATGTATACATTGAAAGATACAACCAATATTACTCTTCTAAGCAACACCATGTCTTACCCATTCTAGCTATAACTTAATCTATCCACACCTTTTACAAGCCATATTCTTTAATGGAGCACTTCAAAGCCTAGTGTTATAACCATGAAGTTCATTAACATCTAAAAATGTATTAAGACCACATATCTAATCTAAACTTATAATAATCATTATTCTACTTACAATAAATCTCCTTTTACCTATATATTACTTTTCTTTTCTTTTTTTCTTCTTCTCCTTTCTTCTTCTTCTTTTATTTTTATTTAGTTTTTATTTATTTAGTTTTTTTTTTTACAATGGGAAAAATGATCATAACTTAGTTTTCAAACCAACAGTGGGGACAACCATCATTGGTTTTTATTCGCTAATGCAAGTTGGCTCATCATTATTATTCAAAGAAAACCACGCCACCTTTAAGTACCTGTTGGTGGTCCGTAAGGAGGCAGAGTTTCACTCTTGCGAGATGCCTCTCGGACTTGGGCCATTAATCTGTTTCCTTACATCCAAGGAAGACGAGTTGTTATATAAACACAAGTAGTTTTATGACATACTCCTTTTACCTATATATTACTTATACTAGAGAATTACAATTTTAGAAAAAATATATGCATATTTTGCGATACTTTTGTTATTATTATTAATTTCAACTATAAATTACTTTTTGGTGTAATTATTATCATAATAGAATGTATGGCGATAATAATCATTAACAAGGTAAACTATAAAATATAGTTATCCCAACTTATATTAAAAAAAATGATTTGTACGCCAAGTTCTTTTACCAAAAAATGTTTTTTTATTCATGACTAATATAGATAGTTGCTAGAGTTAGGATAGAGTGGGAGTTTGAGTGAAGGAAAGATGAATATTTCTACTACTTTATCTTCCTCCACATATATTCTTTCACAATATTTTCTTTTGTTGCTTACAATGGTTCTCTTGTCTTGTCCATGTTGTAATTTTTTTCAAAAAGTATGTTCATTCTAATGAGTTCTTGGATGAACTTGTCCTCATGCGAGTTACTACTCTTTCAAAGTTGTACGATGTCCACCCTTTTGTGTTTTGGTGAAGGGTCAAAGAGAGATCTTATTATAAGTTTCACCCTTTTGTGGTTTGGAAAAGGGTCAAAGATGGAACTTATACGGATCTTATTTTGAAGCTATGCTAGACCTTGGACAAAAGAAAATACAAGACTTTCAAACTATTTAAAACTTATGAAGAGAAGTCACTTTACACCTTTGATACTAATACTTTTACACCTTTAATGCTAATTTTTTTAAATAGAGCACAAAATCTCTAAAAACAAGTTCAAGGATGAAGAAAGCATAAACAAAACCTTTGTTTGCTTATGTTATTTTTTGTTGTAGAAATTCCCACTGTAGATCAACAGAAGCAAAATACAAGATCTACTTCTACAACAAACTTTCCGGAAGCTTAATCAAATATGAGCAAGATCAATAAGAACAAATATAACTAAGAATGATAAAGAAATCACACATGAAACACATAAGAATAATATTGGGGAAAGCCTCAGCCTAAAACCCTAATAGCTATAATATCATACAAATGGAAATATGTTCAGATTACAAAAAGAATCAGCTCACAAGCTATCCTGCTCTCTCTGCAATAGAACAATACAACTCACAGACTGAATAGACACAACATATGTCTTCCTCTAGCCCTCCAAGCCTCATATTTCCTTGTGCAGTTTTCCTTGGGGTCCAGTGATGCCACCTGTGTGAATTGTCCTCATTCATGTTAACTAAACTGAAGAAGTAACTGCGCAATCTCTAAGGAATGAATTCCTTCTGCATGTAAGAGATATCCTCCAAGGAATATTCATGCAACTGAACCATAGCCTTCCAAAACAACTTAATAGGCTGAACCATAGCTTGAATCAGCTGGTTCACTGCAAAGCATAAGTCGGGTCGTGTGTTCACCAGATACATAAGTGAACCCACCAGGTGCCGATAAACAATAGCTACTACTACCTCACCTGAAGTAGCATCCTCCTTCCTCCAGTTCCCAGCTAGAGGATTCTGCACAGGTTTGCACTTCTCCATATGGATCCACCTGAGGATCTCAATTGAACACTTTCCTTGAGACACAAAAACGTCTCCATCTCTCTGCCACACTTCCATGCCTATAAAGTAGTGCATAAGACCCATGTCTTTCATTTTTAACTCTCTTGCAAGGTCCTCCTTGCAAGACTGTAGCAGTTGATCATCACCTGTCAAAATCAGATCATCGACATAAAGAACAATGATCAATGGCTTACCTTCTACCATGATGTGGTAAAGGTTCACATCTGCTTCACTCTTGGTGAAGCCCAAGCTGGTGAAATAACTGTCGATCCTGGTGTACCAATCATGAGGTGCTTGCTTCAGTCCATACATAGCCCTCTTGAGTCTGCACACATGCGACTCACGATCGAAGGTCTCGAAACCTTATGACTGCTCAATGTACACCTCCTCCTCAATCTTCCCAATGAGGAATGTTGTCTTCACGTCCATCTGATGGATCCTCCAACCCATTTGAGCTGATAGTGCCAACATCGATCTAATCGATGAGTACCTTGCTACGGGAGCAAAAGTCTCATCATAGTTGATCCCATCGACCTGTGAGAAACCTTGGGCAACAAATCTTGCCTTATGTTTCTCAACACTGCGATCAACTGCCTGCTTTACCTTGTAAAGCCATCTGGAACTCACCACTGACTTGTCCTGAGGCCTTGGTACAACATCCCAAACATAGTTCCGCACGATGGAGTCGTACTCCTCCACAATTGCATCAACCCAAATTGGTTGCTGCATTGCCTCCTTGAATGAAGAAGGCTCAGAATCTACACACTCCTCAACTAGGGCCATGTAACCAGTGTACCGCTCGAGCAACGTCCTCTGTCTGTGCTAAGAAGATGGCTGTCCCACATTCTCCCACGCATCCAACAACAACCTGTCAGCTTCCCTTAAGTGTTTCTTCCCATCTCTGGAAGTCTCAACATGAGTGGATGTATCCACTGCTGGATCCTCTGCATGCGGCTGCTTCGCATCAATCTGAGGTCCTCCTCCTTAGGAACTGAAAGTTCCTCATTTGCATGCAACTTGAGCTCCCTCTCAAGTGATACTTGCATGGATTTCTGCTCGTCGAACTTGATATCCCTGCATACCACAGTCCTCTGACTGGTAGGCAGGTACACCCGATAGTTGTGGGGTGTATCCGTGTACCTCATAAGTATTCCCAACTCAGCTATGGGATCTAGCTTCTTCCGGGCATCTTTGGTCACATGACAGTAAACAGATGATCCAAAGATTCAGAAGTGACTCACATCTAGTCACTTCCCAGAAAAGGCCTCCGTAGGTGTCTTCATTCCCAGTATACAGTGTGGGCTTCTGTTCTGCAAGTGTACTGCTGTATTGCATGCCTTAGCCTACAAATGTAGTGGTAGGCTTTGGTCATGCAACATTGCTTGAGATGCTCCCACAATCGATCTGTTCTTCCTTTGGGCCACCCCATTCTGCTGTGGGTTATGGGGTGCCGTCAACTCCCGTTTAATTCCTTCTGCAGCACATAAGTCCTTAAATTGCTGTGAGACATACTCTCCACCATTGTCGCTATGCAAGTCTTTTATTTTCTTTCCAGATTCTTTCTCTGCCAAGGCTTTAAAATCACAAAACCTCAAGAAGGTCTGATCGTTCTTTTGCATAAAGTAGATCCAACATCTACGAGAAAAATCATCAATAAAAATAACATAGTACCTTTGTTTAGTGGTGGAGGCTATAGAGAATGGTCCACAAACATCTGAGTGAACTCACTCCAGGATTGCTCCAGCTCTACTGTCTCGATCCAAAAAGGAAGATTTCACATACTTGCCCAAGGTACAACCTTTGCATGTATTCGTCTGCTCCAGTTTTCCTTTGGGTAATCAAGTAGAAATCTTCTACATCATCTTCAGGGCTCCATTGTGCAAGTGGCCCAAACTTCTATGCCATAGCTCACCAACATCTTGGCTCTGCACCATCTCAGCTTTGGAACTCAAAGCAACACAGTCATCTACCTCCAACTTGCAGAGATTCTTAACTCAAATCCCTATTCACTTGGTATGTCTGGTGTCAATATGCCTCAGGAATACCTTTCCTTTACTAAAGACTACATCATAGCCTTTATCTTCTAGCATAGCAATAGACACAAGATTCTTCTTCAGACCTGGTACATATTTTACATCAGTCAGGGTGAGGGGAGCTCTATGCTCCCTTTGAAACACAACTGTACCTTCACCTGAAACACGATACTTTCCATCATCGCCCATCTCTATCCGCATCTGGAGATCCTTCTCCTCCAAGGTACTGAAAAGATTCTTATCACCTGACATGTGGAATGAAGCTCCATTATCCAGGTACCAAACACATCCCACCATGGATGAAACCATGCATGCGATAAGAGAGAAATCCAGCTCAAACTATGAGGCTAGTGCCTCACCATCAGATCCCTTAGAGGAACCCTTCTTGGATTTATTTTGTGGACAATTTGTAGCATAATGGCCCACTTCATGACAATGAAAGTATCGCACTTTCGATTTGTCAAAATTATTCCCACCATTGGAAGAAGTGGATTTGGAATGGGACACCTTCCCTTTTCGCTTCCTCGCCTTACTTGCTAAGGCTATATTTTCCTCATCATCTTGCTTTGATGAGGATCCATCTCTGGTGCTTCTTCTTATCTCCTCCTGCATCAGATCTGACCAAAGTCGTTCCCAATCTGGCAGTTTTTATCTTCCATTAACAGAGTCTTGGTAACTATGCCAGCTCTTAGGAAGACCAAGGAGTGCAAGACTCACATGTCGTCATCGGCTGTTGAGATCCCTACACTTCCACGCTCATCCCTGCAGGTGGTGAGCTTGTTCAGATACGTAGAGATCATGTTGCCCTTTTCGCACTTGATTTTCCGAAGCTTGTATTTCAGTGCCAACTTCCTTTGATTGTTGCTCTTCTAATATAGATATTTCAATGTTTTCCACATTGAAAACGGTGTCTCCTTCCCATGGAGACTCGAGACTATGTGGTCTCGAACTCACTCTAGAAGGATTCTCCTTGCTCTAGCCACACATTTCTTCCATTCCGCCAATTCATTAGCATCAGCCGCAACGGGATTGGGGACTTCTTGATCAATGAAATCCTTTAGAATGTTATCCTCTAATACTGCTTCCATGCGATCCTTCCAAGCTATATAATTTGAACTACCATCAAGAGCATATTCTAGACTTAAATCGTTGAACGCCATTGGTGAAAATGAGATGTGATAAGAACTTGATTTGTATATTCATGAACCACAAACTTCAAACTTCTCCCTTCTTGTATACTTTTCTCTCCTTTGATCACCTTTGCTCTGATACCATGTAGAAATTCCCACTGTAGATCAACAGATTATGCAATATACTAAAGCAAAATACAAGATCTACTTCTACAACAAACTTTGCGGAAGCTTAATCGAATATGAGCAAGATCAATAAGAACACATATAACTGAGAATGTGAAAGCAATCACACATGAAATACAAAAGAATAATCCTGGGGAAAGCCTCAACCTAAAACCCCAATCTCTGTAATATCATACAAGTGGAAATATGTTCAAATTACAAAAAGAATCGGCTCACAAGCTATCCTGTTCTCTCTGCAATAGAACAATATAGCTCACAGACTGAATAAACACAACATATGTCTTCCTCTAGCCCTCCAAGCCTCCTATTTCCTTGCGCAGTTTTCCTTGGGGTCTAGTGATGCCACCTGTGTGAATTGGCCTCATTCACACTCACTAAAATGAAGAAGTAACTGCGCAATCTCTAAGGAATGAATTCCTTTTACATGCAAGAGATATCCTCCAAGGAATATTCCTGCAACTGATAGTACACTGTCATATCACTTGATCTCAACTGGGTCTCTGACTGAACTGACATGCATGAGTTATTTATGAGAGAATATTCAGTTATCTGAAGTGCAGCAGTTACATGCATGCATGCATTAACTAACAGAACTCACAATTAGTTCTAAAAACTATTTGAACTAATCTAACTGAACTTAACTCAGATAACTCTGCTAACTAATTACTACTCAAAGTACAACTCATCGTCATCTCCTTAACTAAGGGATAAATTCCTCAACCAATGGAGAAACTGTTGCATGTCTTCACATAGACTTCATGTTTGATTTTCTACAACTAATTAATTCATGGTGAATTAATTAATTATTTTACAAACAACTGTTTAAGATCAAATTCAAATTTTATTTCTCTATTTTAGTTTAGGGATCGACTAAAATAGGAAGGTATCACAAAATTTTATTTATAGTAGTGCTATTTTTAGCATTTCTTGTTGCTATTTTCAACACTCCCTCTCAACAAGAAATGGATTATCAGTAACCCCAATCCTATCTCTATGGAACTCGAACTTGCATTTTGACAATGCCTTTGTCAAAATATCTGCATCCTGTTCCTCGGTCGAAACATACAGCAACAACATGATCCTCTTGACCACACAGTCTCGAAGATGGTGATATCAGATATCTATGTGCTTGGACCTGTCATGAAAAACTAGATTCTTAGAGAGTTTGACACAACTTTGATTATCGTAGTAGACCACTATAGGATCCATCTTTTGACCAAACAATCCCACTAGAATCTTCCGAATCCAAATGGACTCACATGTAGCCTGACTAGCAGCCATGTATTCAGCCTGTGCTGAGCTAAGTGCAACTGATCTCTAATTCCTATTGTACCAGGAAACTGCAACTAAACCAAGGTTGAAGATTCCTCCAAAAGTGCTCTTCTGGTTTGATGGACTCCCTGCCCAATTCGCATTTGTGAAGCCTTGAATCTTCACTCCCTTTGTCCATCTGTACCACAATCCAAACTGAGATGTGCCTCTGAGGTATCTCAGCACATGCTTCACTGCCTTCCAAAACAGCTTTGTAGGCTGAACCATAGCTTGACTCAGTCGGTTCACCGCAAAGCATAAGTCGGGTCATGTGTTCACCAGATACATAAGTGAACCCACCAGCTGCCGATAAACAGTAGCAGCTATTACCTCACCTGAAGTAGCATCCTCCTTCCTCCTGTTCCCAGCTAGAGGAGTCTACATGGGTTTGCACTTCTCCATATGGAATCACCTGAGGATCTCATTGGCATACTTGCCTTGAGAAAAAAAAACTTCTCCGTCTCTCTGCCACACTTCCATGCCTAGAAAGTAGTGCATAAGACCCATGTCTTTCATTTCGAACTCTCTTGAAAGGTCCTCATTGCAAGACTATATCAGCTGATCATCACCTATCAAAATCAGATCATCGACATAAATAACAATGATCAATGGCTTACCTTATACCATGATGTGGTAAAGGTTCGCATTTGCTTCACTCTTGGTGAAGCCTAAGCCGGTGAATAACTGTCGATCCTGGTGTACTAAGCACAGGGTGCTTGATTCAGCCCATACAGAGTCCTCTTGAGTCTGCACACATGCGACTCATGATTGAAGGTCTCAAAACCTTCTGGCTGCTCAATGTACACCTCCTCCTCAATCTTCCCATTGAGGAATGTTGTCTTCACATCCATCTGATGGATCTGCCAACCCATCTAAACTGATAGTGCTAACATCGATCTAATTGCTAAGTATCTTGCTACGGGAGCAAAAGTCTCATCGTAGTCGATCCCCTCAACCTATGAGAAACCCCGGGCAAAAAACCTTGCCTTATTTTTCTCAACACTGCCATTAGTTTCCTGCTTTACCTTGTAAAGCCATCTGGAACTTACCACTGACTTGTCCTGAGGTCTTGGGACAACATCCCAAACACAGATCCGCATGATGGAGTCGTACTCCTCTACCATTGCATCAACCCAGATTGGTTGCTATACTGCCTCCTCGAATGAAGAAGGCTCTGAATCTACACACTCCCCAACCAGGGCCATGTAACCAGTGTACCGCTTGGGCGACCTCCTCTGTCTGTGCTGAGAAGATGGTTGTCCCACATTCTCCCGCGCATCCAACATTAACCTGTCAGCTTCCCTGGAGCGTTTCCGCCCATCTATGGAAGTATTAGCATGAGTGGATGTATCCACTCCCGAATCCTCTGCATGCAACTGCTCCGCATTAATATGAGGCTACTCCTCCTTAGGAAGTAAAAGTTCCTCATCTGCATGCAACTTGAGCTCCCTCTCAAGTGATACTTGCATGGATTTCTACTCGTCGAACTTGAGATCCCTGCGTACCACAGTCCTCTGACTGGTAGGCAGGTACACCCGATAGTTGTGGGGTGTATCCATGTACCCCACAAGTATTCCAAACTCAGTTGTGGGATCTAGCTTCTTCCGAGCATCTTTGGTCACATGACAGTAAACAAATGATCCAAAGATTCAGAAGTGACTCACATCTGGCCGCTTCCCTGAAAAGGCCTCCGTAGGTGTCTTCATTCCCAGTATATGGTGCAGGCTTCTATTCTACAAGTATACTGTTGTATTGCATGCCTCAGCCCACAAATGTAGGGGTAGGCTTTGGTCATGCAACATCGCTCGAGCTGCTCCCATAATCGATCTGTTCTTCCTTTCAACCACCCCATTTTGCTATGGGTTATGGGGTGCTGTCAACTCCCGTTTAATTCCTTCTGTAGCACAGAAGTCCTTAAACTGCCGGGAGACATACTCTCCACCATTGTTGCTACACAAGGCTTTTATTTTCTTTCCAGATTCTTTCTCTGCCAAGGATTTAAACTCACAAAACCTCAAGAAGGTCGGATCCTTCTTTTGCATAAAGTAGATCCAACATCTATGAGAAAAATCATCAATAAAAATAACATAGTACCTTTGTTTAGCGGTGGAGGCTGTTGAGAATGGTCCACAAACATCTGAGTGAACTCGCTCTAGCTCTACTGTCTCGATTCGAAAAGGAATATTTTGCATACTTGCCCAAGGTACAACCTTTGCATGTACTCGTCCGCTCCAGTTTTCCCTTGGGTAATCAAGTAGAAATCTACTGCATGATCTTTAGGGCTTCTATGCCATAGCTCGCCAACATCTTGGCTTTGCACCATCTCAACTTTGGAACTCAAAGTAGCATAGTCATCTACCTCCAGCTTGTAGAGATTCTTAACTCGAATCCTTATTCGCTTGGTTTGTCCAGTGCCGATATGCCTCAGGAATACCTTTCCTTTACTAAAAACTACATCATAGCCTTTATCTTCTAGCATAGCAACAGAGACAAGATTCTTCTTCAGACTCGGTACATACTTTACATCAGTCAGGGTGAGGGGAGCTGCATGCTCCCTCTAAAACACAACTGTACCTTCACCTGAAACACGATACTTTCCATCATCGCCCATCTCGATCCGCCTCTGGAGATCCTTCTCCTCCAAGGTACTGAAAAGATTCTTGTCACCTAACATGTGGAATGAAGCTCCATTGTCTAGGTACCAAAAACATCCCACCATGAATGAAACCATGCATTCGATAAGAGAGAAATCCAGCTCAAACTATGAGGTTAGTTCCTCACCATCAGATCCCTTAGAGGAACCCTTCTTGGATTTCTTTTGTGGACAATTCGTAGCATAATGACCCACTTCATGACAATTGAAGAATCGCACTTTCGATTTGTCAAACTTCTTCCCACCATTAGAAGAAGTGGACTTGGAATGAGACGCCTTCCCTTTCCACTTCCTCATCTTACTCACTAAGGCTAGATTTTCCTCATCATCTTGTTTCGATGAGGATCCATCTCTGGTGCTTCTTCTTATCTCCTCCTGCATCAGATCCAACCAAACTTGTTCCCAATTTGGAAGTTTTTCTCTTCCATTAACCGAGTCTTGGTAGCTATGCTAGCTCTTAGGAAGACCGAGGAGTGCAAGACTCACCATGTTGTCATCAAATGTCATGATCCCTGCGCTTCCAAGCTCATCCCTGCAGGTGGTGAGCTTGTTCAGATACGTAGAAATCATGTCGCCCTTTTCACACTTGATTTTCCGAAGCTTGTCTTTCATCGCTAGCTTCCTCTGATCGCTAATGTTCTGATATAGATCTTTCAATTGTTTCCACATCGAAAACAGTGTCTCCTTCCCATGGAGACTCGAGACTATGTGGTCTCGAACTCCCTCCAGAAGGATTCTCCTTGCTCTAGCCACACATTTCTTCCATTCCGCCAATTCAGTAGCATCAGCCGCAACGAGCTTGGGGACTTCTTGATCAATGAAGTCCTTTAGACCGTTATCCTCTAATACTGCTTCCATGAGATCCTTCCAGGCTATATAATTCGAACTACCATCAAGAGCATATTCTAGTCTTAAACCATTGAACGCCAATGGTGAAAATGAGATGTGATAAGATCTACTTGTACAACAAACTTTGCGGAAGCTTAATCGAATATGAACAAGATCAATAAGAACACATAAATGAGAATGAGAAAGCAATCACACATGAAACACAGAAGAATAATCCTGGGGAAAGCCTCAGCCTAAAACCCCAATGTTTGTAATATCATACAAGTGGAAATATGTTCATATTACAAAAAGAATCAATTCACAAGCTATCATGCTCTCTCTGCAATAGAACAATACAACTCACAAACTGAATAGACAAAACATATGTCTTCCTCCAGCCCTCCAAGCCTCCTATTTCCTTGCACAATTTTCCTTGGGTTCCAGTGATGCCACCTGTGTGAATTGGCCTCATTCACACTCACTAAACTGAAGAAGTAACTGCGCAATCTCTAAGGAATGAATTCCTTCTGCATGCAAGAGATATCCTCCAAGGAATATTCCTGCAACTGATAGTACATTGTCCCATCACTTGATCTCAACTGGGTCTCTGATTGAACTGACATGCATGAGTTATTTATGAGAGAATATTCAGTTATTTGAAGTGCAGCAGTTACATGCATGCATGCATTAACTAACTGAACTCACAATTAGTTCAACAAACTATTTGAACTAATCTAACTGGACTTGACTAAGATAATTGAGCTAACTAATGACAACTTAAAGTACAACTCATCCCCATCTCCTTAACTAAGGGATAAATTCCTCAATCAATGGAGAAACTGTTGCATGTCTTCACACAGACTTCATGTTTGATTTTTTACAACTAATTAACTCATGGTGAATTAATTAATTATTTTACAAACAACTGCTATTTATAGTAGTGCTAAACTAAAATAGGAAGGTATCTTGAAATGCTATTTATAATAGTGCTATTTTTAGCACTTCTATTTTTAGCATTTCTTGTTGCTATTTTCAACATTTATATCAAAAACTAGTTTTACATATTCACATAGGTTCAAGAACAAATAATTATACTAATATAATAATTATTTTATTTTTCATTTTTAAAACTAACCAACATATTCCATTGAAATTATTTTCCATATTTAAAATTAATTTTACACATTCACACAACATGTCTTTGTTAACTTAAATGTTACTTCTCATATCTAAAGATAAGTTTAAGAGAAGTCTTATTTCAAATTTTTATAATTTCTAAATTTTTGGATTTAATTGTTTAAGAAACTTCAATTGTAACGGAAACATAAAATGCATAGAACTTAATTTTTTTCTTATAAATAAATAAAACTTAGATAATAAAATTTCAAAGATTAAAGAAAGATTTTAACATAAATTTAAGAAATTTTAATAGAAATTTTATTAAATCTTTAATGTAATTAATTTAACTAATAAGTCTCAAAGGAACATACAGGGACAGTCTTCCACAACTCTGGTCCCTCCTTTTGTTCCGCCTCTGTAACGCCTTTCTGATCCTGCTTCAGCGCGGCTGTATCTCTTTTTCATGGGCCAACGGGCCTTGTCGCTGTAGCAGTTTTTTTTTCTATATTTCCTTTTTTCATATATCTATACTATTGTCTGTATCATGTGGCTGTTTTCCTCGTCGTAGGAGGCCACTGTTCTTTTTGGAACACATAACAAAATATGATGTTTATGGCGGGGCTCTGATCCCTGAGCAGTCCACCTGTTTATTGGTGCGGCCAGTTTTCATGACCGCGGTGAAAATTCGCGGTGTTTTGATATGTCTTAAGCGGAGGATGATCGCAGATCATTCCCAGACACAGGTTTCCCAGATTTTTGCATATGGGAAGTGGTTAACAGTTTGTGTTTGTTTCTCTCTTCAGAGTAGAACACTGATGCCCAAGGGATGTAACTTTTTATCATCTTAATAAAAAGTTATGCTTTTTTTCGTTGGAAAAAAAAAAGTCTCAAAGGAACATAACACCAATTCCTCTCAGTAAGAAAGTAAAAGTATATACCTATTCAATGACCTACAAAATAAAAGCAATAACACACTAGATAAAAGTAGGAGATTATGTTATGCTCAAAAGAACATGTCATATGTTACATTATCCTTAAATAAACACCTAAGAAACATCGATGGATTTAGAAACCAAACATGAGAATCAAAGGGAGAGTCTTATTTGGGAAGATTATTGTAGAACCCCCTCATCGTAATGACCATCTCCGAACTTCAAATTAGATTTGTTGTCAAACCCGTAAATGCCATGCTTGAAATTAGTTCTTGCACAATATCTTTTTGCAAGGACTGTGAGGTTGAAATTGGTACTATTAATTACTTAAAAGACGCTTATTTCAATTAATAAATCATATGCATTATTATTTACCAAAGTTGTTTTTTTAGAACTCGAATTAGTTTGGTACTTTGTAATTAGATGAAAAAAAATCCATTTTAGAAGAAAAATAATGTACCAAAACGTTTTATCATAATTCTAGCCTTCATGAATATATGGAATGGAAATAGTTAAGTTTCTATGATACCTCTATCTATTTTTTCTCAATTATAATCTCAATACATAACTTATTAAATCCAAGATTCCCAACTTGACTAAGAATATGTTATGTACGAGGAAACTAGTGTATTAATGAAATCTCTTAACTACTCTCTTAGAATGACATCCTCTCAAGCAATACATAAGTGTTGGATCTCCCATAACTATTTCTCATTGTTAGTCCTTACATCGTAAAGAATATTCCTTTTCAATGGAGTTTACATGAAAGTGTTGGAAGAACCATCTTGGGGAAGGAGTTTTTGGAAGAATTAGATACAACTTAAAGGAAGTTGGTGGTTATCTATTACAAGTTTGTAGACATAGCATGTTACTAGTCTCATAATATATACAATGTTATAACCCTATAAATCAACTTGCCTTGATAGATAATTAGCAAATATATGGAAAATAAGTTTTACATGTCATTTTTGGCAAGACAACGAACCTTTGTAACATATTAATTAGGAACAACTAGTAGAGCTATACTAAATAAAAAGCTAGGAAGCAAACACACTTCAGAAGAATAGGGAAGACACCAAGAAAACATGTGTTATGTGTCATTCTTGGTAGGAGAACAAACCTTATATAACATATTAATATAAGAGAAACCAGTTTATCTTTACTAAATAAAAAATTGCTTAACAAAAAAAGAAGAAGTGTTACATGTCATAATTGATAAAAATTGGCAACGATAATGAAAATTATAGTTTTATATTCCTCTGATCATAAATGACTTCTTTAATTGATCAAATGTGCCTTAACGGTTTCTTTTCTAAATCATGGTTTTTGTTTTGTATGTTAATTCCATGTGCTAATAATAGCATAACAAATAAGTTTGTGAGGAAGGCCATCTAAGCATTGATAATCTGCTCAAAACAACATGCTCCATAGTCTTGCTATTCGTGGTTCAAAGACCCTTGCACTTATGCAAATTTGATATTCATAATAATATTACTAAAAACAAGGGTCATAGCTGCAATGAATCATAGTCCCGTGCCTCTATTGCTATCATTAATTAATTGATCAAAGGTTGTGCGGAGTGCGGAGAAAATTCCACACAAAATTCTTTGCACAAAATCTTTCGCACAATGAATGATCTTTGCATTTGCAATATCTCTCCAGACAAAGCTCTTCGCATGAGCTTCAATGGTAGTTTAGTTGACACACGTACTCACTTATAAATAAAGTGCATTACTATAAAATAATGGTGGGTGGGTGATACTTTACAGTGATATTTGTTTACTTATTAGAAACAAGGAACAAAATAAGATGTGATGATCGAATATCTCTAGGTTTAGGCCAAATTAAGTTCATAAGGGCTAAGGTTTGACACTTCGTAGATTCTATGTCGGTCTTTGAAATACGAATCATCATCTCTCTCCCTCACTGTTGAGCCTTGTTTTAGATTTCAATGTGTGGGCCTTAGCCTTTGTGTTTAATGTGTTAGCACCAAACTTCTTAGTATAAAGCTAGCATGTATTCATCCATGGAATGGAACAACATAAATTGCATTCCCTATTTGCATAAGCATAAGGCCAGAGGCTTTAAAGGATATTTCCTATAAGCTTCAGTAGCTAAAGAAAACACCTTAACATGATCTGATGGATTTCCTTTCCCATAAAATTGAGTAAATTTAAAAAGCATATAAGCACATCGATGGGCGAAACAAAGGCATATCGACAAACAAAAAGAAACACACATAATAAGAAAAAAATTAAATATACTAAAATATACATATTGTTTATATATATATATATGAAAAACCACTATTTATATTAAATTATTAA
>APFE030322362.1:4054-25171 GCA_000404065.3 Pinus taeda
ATGTCTTGCATGGCTTACTCAAGCCTATTTTTGTGTCACATGGGTACAGGTGCAAATTGTAATGTAACATGTTGTAAAAGTGAAAGACCAAGTGTTAATAGGAGAATGTAACAATCATGTAGTAGTTGAAGAGTCATGAGGGTAGGTGAAGAGTCACAAAGGGGAATTTCAAGGGTCACCCTGACCTTAACTATTTATAGAACCTCATAACTCATTGTACGGGTTTTGTGGGAGCCAAGCTTCCTATAAGTGTAACTTAGAGAAATCTTGGAGTGTATTGTAGTGATCCTTGGCTTCTCCAAAGTGCAGAGCTAGTATATCTCTTTGTAGGAGCAAGCAGCAGTGACTGCAACGTTCCACTATTGGGACAAGTGGTTGGTCATGGTTGTATGTATGATTGGATCTTTTTCATTCTTAATATAATAGAGCCATCGTGTTTCCTGCATATGTTGTTATTGTAGTTCGGTTGTCCTAGTTACTCTAATGATATATGTAGTTGTTATTTACACATATGTGTATGGAGTATTCTATATATGTTTGGATGAATCTTATCGAAATGTGTTTTCGGTACAACCATCACTTTGGGTCATCGACTATCCTGCTTTCCATCTTGTGATGTCTTTCTACTCGTGTTTTCCCTTTTAAGCTGCATGCTATCACAAGTTTCTAAGGGGTTCACTCATCCCTTGTTCCATGTGTTAGAGCCTTTCATTCACCTTCCTTGACTTGTTGCAAAGGTCACACCCTTCCTACCAACAAGGATGTCTTACTTACTTCTTCGCTAAACTGCATTGAAGGCGACATTGTACTACCCACTGTTGGGACTCTTACTCGAAATGGTCTAAGGTCTTGTTGGGACTTCTTACCGGGGAGATCCCCTGACATGTTGGTGGGTCCAGCACTGTCAACATTTATCGTGCTAGAAGGAGGGCTAGATGACAAGCTGAGTCCTCACATCTCATTTTGAACCTTCACACATCTGTCATGGATATCGTTAGATTCTTATCTCCATGATTTTTGTCTAATACACAACCCTTCAACATCATGAGGGATTTTTATGATCTCTTGTCAGAATTCACGTATGATGGTGAAGGAAAAGTGGCCTGGCCTGAGTACTTACATGACTTCCTTCCATTGTTAGAGGATTCATATGAGTTCAATGAAGTCGAGGTTATCTTTCTTCTTTCATACACACTTCGTGAATCCCCTGAACGATGGTGTCGCAGCCTGCCTCACAATTGCATGCACTCACTTAAGTAGTTTTTTGATCTAATTGAATCTACTTTCCATCATTTTGATCCTTAACCTCTTGACGAAAAACTATTAAAACAACGGAAGACTCCACAAGAATCGCCTATGGATTTTTGGTAACACTTCCATGTACTTCAGTTTGAAGCTTCGAAAAACCAGATGAAATTCCAATATCTTTGGGACAGATTTGAATATTTCCTTAGCAAATCATTCTATCCCAAGATGAAGTTGGAGTTCAAACCTCGCCAAACATGCTTTAGTGATGGTGTTGTGCAATCACAAGTGGACATAGCCGTTGTCACAAGTGACTATCTGCCTTCCCCTAATCAAACAACTCCATCGCCATAGAGTGATGTGGGAGAACATGTGCACACGTCTATTCAACTGTCACATCCTCCCATCATCACTACTCTCAATTTCTGCACAGATTTGGTTGGGAAATCGATGGGTTGTCACACATACTTGTTACCACGACCTTCGTCTTCGTGTTTTGCTAATCCTCCAGATTGCACTATCTTTTGTTCTTCAATTCTAGACTCTACACCTATTTTGAATGAGGATCAAGCCATCGAAAAAGTTGGTGTTGCTCAACCAATTTGTGCTATCATTTGTGATGAGTATGAATGGGAGCATGAACATCAACCCGTGGTGAAGGATGACTTCCTTCTATCCATGCCTCTTTCGCTTTTTCCTGACATCTTTGGTGACTCTTCAATCTCTAATTTTCCTTGTGTAAAACCATCCATGGATGCACATATTGTTGATCATTCGTAGAACACACATGATGTCAGTCCATCATTTGATAGCGGAGAGAACAGATTATTCATTGGAAATCCACTTGATTTTTCATCTGCTTTTTCCATAAACACAGAGGGTGAACATTATTTCTTCTCATCTTCCCCTCCGTTTGATTTATCTGATCATGAGGATGCCAATGAACTCATTGATTTTTCAGATCGTATTTTTCGTGATCTATTTACTCTCGTATTCGATCGTGATGTTGATTCTATCATTATTGACCTTTCAAAGTCACCTATTTAAGATGATCTATCTATCGATGAAGTCGAAGCCTTGTAGGCTGTTGAGGCACTTCAGCCCGAGCTGATGGTTATGTTAGGCCCTCGCTATCCTGAGGTTGATTTCACTTCCGATCATGAAATTGTTGAAACACCCAAGGCTCCTCAACGCTCATCTATATGCATTGAAGATTAATCCAACACACATATTGCACTTCGTCCACGTGAATCACATGATCCCATTGCTCATGCATTGGAGGAATATTACATAGCAAGCATACTTGTGTGATGCAATTTGACTATCTTTCTCATGTTTTCTTGCATGTCATAGTCAAGAGAGTGCATATGCTTAACAAATGCACGCAATGTATCACAACAGGATGGTAAGTCCAGAGAGTGCATGCCATGTTCTTTCACTCATTTCTTTTCTGTGGACACATTTAAACTTGGAGTGTGTTTGTCTTCATCATTATATCTTTCACGTTTGCTGGTTCACATGACTGTGTTGTTCGTGAACCATCCCTTCACCGACATGGGTCAACCAATGTGCTGGTCACTGCATTGGAAATATAACTTCACATGATCATGCCCATGCACCATTAGCCTAGGAATATGAGTTGTGTTTTCTTTATGCCTTGTTTGCTTTCATACATGTTTACTTATTTTCTTTGTGTTTTCTTGCTTTCCTTCTTGCTTTTCTTACTGGCCTTGCTTTCTCATTTTCTTCTACTCTTTTCTTTGTTGTTTGTTCACTTGTCTACGTCCGTATGTTAGTTTCACATCAAACCGTGTGCAACTCTTGAAACAAGTAGGGCAAAGTAAAAGAGGACTTGTGCAGTTATCAATACTTGGTTATCTATTGTCTTATCTCTCTATGAAGAACTTTTTATCTTTAGTCCATGATACACTAATGGAAAATATGTTTTGCTCGAAGTGAACCTTGGTCAAAAGACAATGCTTGCACACTAACTAGTATCACCTACTCTAGTCAGCTGTTTTGGGTTAACCCTTATCAGCTCAGTCAAGTAGAGTAAGGTGAGGGGGGAAGCGTTAACAAGTATGTCAGAGGTATATACAAAATAATTCTATGAAAAAACAACCACTTCTGATCTCAATAAGTCAGGATCCCTCTTTCACCTCTTAAATAAATAAGTGCTATGCACAATTCTTGAAAAAATAAAAAATGAAAATGTGAAAAAAATTTTAAAAAATGAAAAATGAATAAGGCGAAAGAAGAGAAAGGCTTCCTACACAGAGAGGTGATGCAAGTAACTTTGTCAAGGTCCCGACCAATCTCACTGGTAGTAGAGTAATGCTTTTGTTCCTGTGTGACTCCGTCAGGGTACTATATAGGCCTGCTGGCAATGGAGCAACACAAGAGATAAAACTTAAACTATGATAGTCATATTGCTTGTGTACCAATATACCCCTCATCCCCAATCAAAACAAATTTGTTGACTTGGCTTGGAATGTGTGTTGACCGATCAAGAGCATGGAAGGTACTGCATCTTTCAATCAAGCTAGTGTGGGAACTAAGATTATCATAGAATTGAACAATACTTTTGGAGGAGTTAGGCTTGATTTTCACGAAAAAAGGTCCATTTAGAGAACTGGAGTTCTACCAGAGTGTCGCCAAGTGCTGTAGCGGCTACAACCACCCTCCAAAATTTTTCCTTAGATTCATTTTAGAGCCTGCCCACCAATCATCCTTAATAGCATGTCTTTCACTGTCCAAGTACAAATGCTTCAGTTGAATTTTAGTGGCTTTCCAGCCTATGCTTGTCAACTTGTTTTCCTTCCACCCACAGGCTGACACTCGGGACTTAGTCATTTTCTCATTGCGATGCTCACAAAGAAAATTGTACAATTCTTGAGGGGAACCAACCTCCCCTCTGGAAATTGCACAATCCATCTAGGTTTCCTGTTGGGCTCCATAAATGCACAATCCAGCCAAGCAGCCTTCCTTTTGAAATCTGCGCAATGCAGCCCAAAATAGGGCTTCATCTAAAAAATTGTGCAATTCTAATTGGCAGCCAAGGCTTCAGTCTAGAAATTGCACAATGCATGAGAGACAACCATAATTACTTAACTCAGAAAATATGCAAATGTGATTCCCAGGCTTGCAAGCTGTTGCATGTGCTCCCAGGTTGTCCGGTCCACTCCAGGACTAAGAAATCTTGATTTGCATGCATAGACTAATTTTTCCCAAAAAACAAAAATAAAAATAAAAAATAAAAAAAACATCCCTTGACTTTAGGGATCCATTTTTAGAAATTGGAGGTTATGTATGCAAAATCCATTTTAAAAACCTCCTGCCAAAGTGTCGCTTTTTCCTATATTTGTGGCATGTGCATCATAATCCTCGATCTCATGCAAACTTATTTATTCGAAGTCGAAGATCTCATTCCTCATATCAATCTTGGAGCTCTGACATTCCACATCACATCTAGGAGCATTCAACACACTCAACTCATGTTTTCTCGGGTAAGTCCCCTTTTCATTTATTTTCTTGCTTTTCTTTCTATTTTTGTATTTTGCTTTGCGTGAATGATTTCTGCTTGGTTTCAATGAACGCTTTTTGTTGTTTTGATGCATGTTAGCTTTAAGAAGCATTGTTTTAGTTTTTCATTGCATCTAAGTATTGCCACATGCATGCCATTGTTTATACACTAATGGTCACTGTTGTGGTGACTCGCTTCACACACATGCTCATTTTCCCCTTTTCTGAATCTTTCACTCACTGTTTGCATGCATGATCATTCACTCTTGTTTGCACTCAGCTTCACCATGCATTCAAGCTTTTCATGTTTTCAGTCGCCCATTGGTGGGACTGGGCTGCCTGGGCCCAAACCTTTCCTTGGCCGGCTTGCAATGCAAATTTATGAATGTGAAAGCTCTACCTTCCTCCTAGAAATTTCCCAAATCTTTCCTAGCACTGGCCTCTAGGCTCGCTTTGTGAAATTCTGAGAAGCAGTGCCTTGCTGGCCCCATAAATTTGCCAAACACAGTTGCTAGTTTGTAATCCTTGTTGTCTAAAACTACACAATTATTAGTTTCAGTTCTCAGCAGGCCAGTCTAGACTGTGAATTATGTAGATTCATTAGTCAATCAGCCTTTTGATAGGCCAAACTGCACCTTGTGCAGTTTTGGCAGTCAGTCTACTAGCCTCGGGGTGATAATTACGAAAATTTTCCCATTCAATCACCCAAGTATGTTGCATGTCAGTCGTCAAGTTTCTTTTGTTTTCAACTGACAGATTGCTTTCCATGAGTGTTGCTATGTCTCCAGGTATCATAGGTGTTTATCCATCTCTCAACAGTATAGGTACAATGGCTTGCAAGAGATCAGGGTTAAAGGACACCGTTGAGAGTGGAACTAGAGATGCAATTGAGCAAGTGTTTATGAGCTTGCCCATCTATGAAGACACCAAGTTTTTCATAGACAAGGATATCAAGATGAAGTGGTAGGACATAAATGACACCTTCTTAGGAACATTTAAGGAAGATCTGAAAGACTGCAGGGTTTTTGTCAACATTCACAAGTCTAGCTTGTATCGGATTGCATGTAGGTATCCCGCGTTTCCATGCACGAACATGATCCATTGGATTGTCTCGCATACTGATCCGAAGGAAATGGTGTTGAGTAGTGTCAGTGGAACAGAGCTTTCTACCTTCAAGGAGAAGGACTTTTAGGAGATGTTTCACTTTCCACAACCGGTGATTGTGATGGATACACCCTTTAAAAGACCTAGCAGTAGTGCAAACTCTAGAGACATCTTGAAGAGTTGGGTTAAAAAGCCATCAAAGTTTAGCACAACACCCAACCAGGTTTATGAGTCAAAGATACTGCAAAAGGAATATCATCTCTTGGTTATCTTTTCACGCTGCTTACATGGCCAAGAGAGCACATAAACCTTCCCATAATGTTGGGTGATTGCGATGGATCAACTGGTGAGCGAAGGAAAACCTTTCAACTAGTCTGACATGTTGGCCCTCAAGTTGAAGGAACACATAAGAAAATCCCAGAATCCACCCAAGGATCAATAAGAGAAGCTATACATCCCCACTTACATACTTGATGCAATCTGTGCCCGTCAGAAGTTCCCATGCTTGGGTTTGGCATCAACACCTTCAGAAACCTTTGTGAAAACTTATTGCATTTTTTTCTCAAAATGAAGCTTCCATGGAGTTATCACATAGTTATTAGACCACTTCATCACCCCGGTGTACAAGATGATATTTGAAAAGCATCCATCTTGCATGTCGTAGGTAGTGATGGAGGCATTGATCAACATAGAAGATTGGTATGCCTCGCCCCTTAGCACCTACATACGGATGTACAATGCGGAGAAGGCTCCACATGTTTTACTGAAGTTTTTTGTGGAAAATATCATCATGTAAGAAGTGTCATATCACTTCTGCACAGGGTTGTCAGCTAGAATGCAAGGGAAGAAGAAGGCACCTTGGCTCACTCTTCCTTTGCAAATTGGGTTGTATGAGATATGAAATCTCAAGCATGCTAAGGCCAAAATGGAGGAGTTGAAGAGATTCACCTTAGGCCCCAGAAGTTTCAATCCATATGGCCCACATTGCTTAGTGAAGGACCAATGTACGAGAGTGAAACGTCCTTGGATCCACGGGGTGTGTCATTGGCCTAAGGAAGACCCATAGAGATATTTCTATCACTTCTCAAGGCTTAATGAACTGGTCAGCATAGTTGTAGAGTGGTTAGTGAAGTAGAAGCCAACAACATCATCAGCAGCAGTAGACGGTAGTAGACCTATAGATGAAAAAGGCAAGAGGAAGGTTGTTGACAGCACAGAGGTAGAGTAAAGCTACAAGTTCAAAGAAAATCCACTTGTGATGGAAGTCACTTTGGAGATTGAGGCAAAGTGGCAACAACGCTACAGGAGGATCGTGTAGAGGCAGAGGGAGAAATTGAGGATGGAGGAAACAGAAAAGGATTTGCAGGAGTTGAAGGAGCAGCTCCGAGAGGAATAAGGTCTATGCAAAAGAGAGAAGGAAGCGCAATAGGAACACATACAACAGGAGGCACAACATAGAGTTATGCAATCACATAGAGTGCCCACTCCAGATGTCCATGTATCTCTTGCGCAGTTTGAAGAGCGAGTGATCATGTCCGATGTGAACAAGCATCCATCTGCATTGGTTGATGCTACTAAATTATATGCTGAAGCCACCAAATCGAGTGTTAGATTCTTGATAACTGAGAATGAGCACATGGCTAATGAGTTACAAGTGGCTAAGAAGGGAGGATAGAAGGTTACAACATTCACTGAAGCAGATTTGAGGAGAGTGATATTTGATGAAGTATCGTCTCTCGAGACAGTCATGAAAAAGTTATATTTTATATTTGTCATCGTGCATAAGTAACTTGTCCATCTCAATGGTTGGAAACAACGTTGTTTTAAGAGAGAATGCATCTTTTCAGACTTGCACATTACTGTCAATCACATGCAGATATGGAAAATGAGGTACAAGGGAGCCGCATTTCACTTTCCAAAGATGATGAAGCCAAGGGAAATAAATTTAAATGCATGCAACCAGAGTCAAATTTGGAACTATGAGGAACTCCCACAACTCATCACCGATTTGTAGGTTTCACATGCATGGGTGCTCAGGAGTATGAATGGCATTGTGTACACATATGCGATCCCATCCATCAACACACTCACCAAAGCAAAGACAAAGAGCCAAGAATGACTAGAGCTGGACATGTACTTTGATCCGTTGATGTGCATAGCCACCAGGGTAGAGTTGGAGATCAACACAGACACTATGCATCAGTATGTTACTGGTTCGACTGCAATCAAGATATGATATGCATGTTATTAAACGAGTTGGATAGAGGTGCCAAATTAGTGTACCCAGATGAAACAAAGGCAAGAGTTTGCGTTCAGAAGGATGTCACCACAGATGATGCAGACACCATCATGGACTATCAAGCTTGGCATCAATTCATCATTGTTCATCATGGCGAGGATGGTGAAGTGTTGGTATTTCCACAACTGTCTAAGTCTTAGTGATGTCTTGCATGGCTTACTCAAGCCTATTTTTGTCTCACATGGGTACATGTGCAGATTATAATGTAACATTTTGTAAAAGTGAAAGACCAATTGCCAATAGTAGAATGTAACATTCATGTAGTAGTTGAAGAGTCATGAGGGTAGGTGAAGAATCACAAAGGGGAATGTCAAGGGTCACCCCACCCTTTACTATTATAGAACCTCATATCTCATTGTACGGGTTTTATAGGAGGCAAGCTTCCTATAGCTGTTACTTAGAGAAAGTTTGGAGTGTGTTATAATGAGCCTTGGCTTCTCCACAGTGCAGAGCTAGTATATCTCTTTAGAGGAGCAGGCGGCAGTGACTATAACGTTCCTCTATCGGGACTAGTGGTTGGCCATGGTTTTATGTATCATTGGATCTTTCACTTTCTTAATATAAAAAAGCCAGCACGTTTCATGCATATTTTTTTATTGTAGATTGTTTGTCCTGGTTACTCTAATGATATATGTAATTTTTATTTACGCATGTATGTATGGACTATTTTGTATATGTTTGTATGAATCTTATAGAAATGTGATGTTGGTAAAACCATCACTTTGGATCATCGGCTATATTTCTTTCCATTTGGTGATGTCTTTCTGATTGTGTGTTCCCTTTCAAGTTGTGTTTTATCACGGGTTTCTAAGGGGCGCACTCATCCCTCGTTCCATGTGTTATAGCCTTTCATGCACCTTCCTTGACTTGCTGCAAGGGTCACACCTTTCCTTCCAACAAGGAAATCTTACTTACCTCTATGTGCCACTGTAGTCAAGGCAATACCGTACTACCCACTGTTGCGACTCCTACTCCAAACGGTCCAAGGTCTAGTTGGGTCTTCTTACCAAGGAGATCCCCTGACATGTTGGCAGGTCTAGCACCATCAACACCTAGACTCCTCATTGAGCAAATGTCTTCCTAACGATGTGGAGGTGTACTCTAAACCCCAGGGGGGCTATTTCCTTCCTCAAAGAGACAAATCAAGTGGATCTAGGCCGAAGGGAGGCTGATTATCAAATATGTATAATGCGAACCAGTCTACATACAACACTCTCAACAAAACTGTAAAAAATTTGAAACTTTTCCTAGAAAAACTACAAAACGTAGTTATTGACTTGTTTTGGGTGAAAAAGAATTTTTTGAGCCAAAACATGTGCTCTGCAACTCACTTAAGAGGAAAAAAATTATGTTATTTTCCTGGGAACCTCAGTCGAAAGATCTCAGATAGATTTTTTCATCTCATGCTCGACTGGTACCTGTGATCTGTGGAAAAGAACATAAACCCAACAAAACCTGAAAATTTGACAAAACAGGGTTTAAAACTATAAATAGAAATTGAGAGGCTGAAAAAATAGTAGAAGAAAACTAAAATTTATGAAACTTTAGTCACCCAAGGACATTTTTATTAAACTAGTGGAGTCACCATTTGTTAGTGTGAAAATTCTTAGATGGTGTATGAAAAATACTTCACTTAAGTCACTAGGTGACAAGTAACCCTAGCAACAAGTTGATGGTTGTTGTCATTCTAGATCTGCAACACAAATAGAAAACCTATAGTAAAAGAAAACAAGATCCAAAACAGATAGCAGCAAAATAATGTATCTAGTATAATGTATCCTAAAAGAGACAAATTAAGTGGGTCCAGGCCTAAGGGAGGTTGATTAACAAAGATTGATAACCCAAATCAGTCTGCAGACAACACTCTCAGAAAAACTGTAAAAACTTTGAAAATTTTCCAGAAAACATACAAAATGTAGTTGTTGACCTGTTTTTGGTGAAAACACATTTTTTGAGCTAGAAAGTGTGCTATGAAACTCACTTAGGATGAAAAAACAAGTGTTCTATTCTTGAGAGTCTTGGTTGGTAGATCGCAAACAATTTTTTTTGTCTCCTACTC
The DNA here is from genome assembly GCA_000404065.3 of Pinus taeda. Taxonomy (NCBI): domain Eukaryota; kingdom Viridiplantae; phylum Streptophyta; class Pinopsida; order Pinales; family Pinaceae; genus Pinus; species Pinus taeda. The sequence continues at coordinate 14,284 of APFE030322362.1, forward strand.
GGTTGGGACCTATGACCTGTGGAAAAGATCAAAAATCCAATAGAATCTAAAAATTTGACAAAATAAGGTTTAAAACTATAAATATAAATTGAGAGGTTGAAAAAATAGCTGAAGAAAACTTGAAATTTCTGAAACCTCAGTCACCCAAGGACACTGTTATTAAACCAGTGGAGTCACCATTTGTTAGTTTGAAAATTCTTGGAAGGTTTACAAAAAATAATTCACTTAAGTCACTAGGTGATAAATGACCCTAACAACAAGTTGATGGTTGCTGTCATTCTAGATCTGCAACACAAATAGAAAACCTATAGTAAAAGAAAACAAGATCGAAAACAGATAGCAGCAAAATAATGTATCTAGTATAATAACTCAATCAGAAAGACTATTTGAATGAATAAATATTTATTGATGACACCTCGTGAAGGAGATCTACAGATTGTCTATAAGTCCTCCATTGTGGGATGAGTCCTTTGATATCCTTGATGCTTTAGAAATATATTCCCACTCTCAATCATTTAAAAAACGTAAACAAAAGTGAAGAAATCAAATGGGAGCTAAAGAAAACGGCAATAATGTTAACGATGATAATGATCATGGTGAAGAATGAATGAAAGACTCTCTTTATATAGAAGCATATGGAGTTAATCTCGAAAATGGATAATAATAAAATATTATTGACCAAATTGAGATCTAACTACTTGGAATACTTTATCATATTTATTGGAGAGGGAAAATAAATTTAAAATGGTAAAATTCCTTTGCTTAGAAATAATTAACAAATAAAATGATTTATTAATTATTTCATGAGAAACAAGAAATGTGCGAAGTCAAAAAAATGATTAAATTATGATTTAATAATTATTCTAATAACAGAAATAAGGAAAATCAAATAAATAATTATTTATTTAAATATTCCTAAGGGATTTAGTCAAATGTGACAAGGAATAATTATTAAATAATGATTTAATAATAATTCCTATAGAAAATTAAATAAATAATGATTTATCTAATTATTGTCATGGAGTTTTTTAATTTAAATCGAAAAACAATTTAATAAAAGTGGTTTACTAAATTATTTTCCTTAGTGAAAGTGATTTTACTATGGTAAAATTAAATCTATGTGGTGTATTTCAATCCGCCTAGTTAGAAATGGCTAGGTAATCATTTTTTGGTGATAGCACTGAGCCTTCTTCTCTCTTTTCAACTATACTCTGGAGTCCTCGATATCTTACTAACACTAATCCTCTTGCTACTTAATACTATGGGCCCCCATATGAAGGCAATGATCCATGAGTGCTACACAGTGTTTTGTTAGACTTCCCATCCCATGTCTTGAAGCACCAAAATGATAAAAACTATGAAGTGTAATCACTAGGAAACACATATAGAAAAATCCCTAAATAATAGAATAAAAAATGTTGTGAGTCAAATTTGGAGAAGTTTGACTGAAACCCTAGTTTTCAGGATCAACGCTCTTTGCACTATTGTTTTCCCATGCTGATGGTAGGTTATTGGATAGACATATGGTCGAGCTCTCCCATTTTGATTCCTTGATCATACCTTTAAGGATCTTCCCCTTGATATGTCTACCTTACTCCCCCTTTTGTGGATCCCTAATTCCATCTCCCTTCCTATAAATCAAGTCCATTCCATCCCCAAATGGTTGTTCATTGATTGCCTGCATTTCTATGCTAAAACTATGCTCAAATGTTGCCCATGTAACTAAGGAGAAAGGAGTGCTTGAATAGTCTTGGCTTGGACTTAGAAATTCACTACAAAGAAGGTCTCCAACATCAAGGAAATAGTTGTATGCTTCCTCTTTTTATTCATTAATAAATACATCTAGTTTTTACTTTCTATAAATTTTTAAATCTTTATTCATTTAGCATGATCCTCCTTGATCTGTCATGTATTTTCTGTTTGAATTATAATATGTATGATCTTTCATATCTTGTTTTCTTTTGATCTCTCTTCTAGGTATTCAGACGCAATGAATAGTGAGGAGTGAGCCTGGAAGCTAATATATCAAGATCATCACCAAAGGTCGAGCACCTAGCATTAGAGTGAGGTATGTTTATCTCTCTCACATTACATTTTCAAACATAAACTAGGAAAGCTTGCACCAGTTTGTATGGTTTGTTACTAGATCCACTCATAGGACTAGAGAGATCACTTCTATCCACATATGGGATTTATCTTCACAACAATGAGAAAAAAAACACCTCTATAGATATTTCCCAAATTTTTGTACCCTTGGGACTATTTCTTCACATCATCCCACCTCACACCTAGAGGTATGGCTCCATGTTATCCCTCTTCCCACCTGGATCGAAATTCCCCCCTACTGGAGGTCTCTGCTTGACTGGGTGTCTCCACTTGGTAGATTCCTCTTTTCTTCTCCAATTGAGGTTGCTCCAAAACTTGTTGAGATTGCTTCTGAGGTTGCATTTTGAGAGGTAATTCATGCTCCCTCTTAGCTACCAAGTCTTTAAACTTTTCCTTTCTCCTCAAGGATTTTCATGCATGAGCTAAATCTGATCTACTCATACTATTGCTACTACTTCTCTGCTGCTACTTCCACATTGTTGCTGCACCTACTGCAATAATGAGTCTGATCTCTTGATATCCTGATATAAGCTTACATAGGGTTTCTCCCTATGAAATTATACTCCCTCTGAGTCTCGATTTCCATATGGGAAATCCCTTTCCTCCCTCCTATCCACTTGCACTGTCCACATGCACTAGAAACTAGACTACAAAGCTTCTCGCTAGAATCTCATGGCTGGAATTGCACTTGCATACTACAACTGGGCAATTCACACTGCATGTTTTGACATGGACAACTTCAAGTTCTTCTCTTTTATCATGATTTCAACTCCGATACCATGTAGAAATTTTGAAAAATCTTGCTCTGATACCATGTAGAAATTTCTACAAATCTACCTCTGATACGATGTAGAAATTTTTACAAATATAGCTCTAATACCATGTAGAAACTCCTTCAAATATAGCTCTGATACCATGTAAAAATTTCTACAAATCTAGCTCTTATACTATGTAGATATTTCTACAAATCTAGCTCTGATACCATGTAGAAATTCCTTGTAAATTTAAACTGTTAATTGTGATTTGCTAAAACAATAGACTTGAATCTACTCTACTCATTAGCAAAAAAATTAAATGACCGCAAAATCACAAAGCATACAAGAGAAAAAATTCATCAACACATTACACAATGATTTCCTGGGGAAATCCACAGCTAAAAACCCCTACTATCTATATATTTCATTAGTCAAAAACTATGAGAAGATTACAATGCTTTTCTCAAGCCTGAGAAACCTATGCACTATCTCTATCTATCTCAACGCTTCCTTGACAAACCGAGGCCAATACTTAGCCAATATCTTGCTTGCCCAAGTTCCTATTTCCTTTCCCTCACAAGCTCCACGCATAAACTTGTGGTTCCTATTACTTGGTGTCACCAACTCATGCTCACCAAAACAATGATTAAACTTGTTCCTTCATTTCTCCTTTTAAAGGCAATTTGAATGGTTAAAATTAGTATGTTTTTTAATTAAGGAATGATTTAGTTTAGGCATTATTTTGATTGCATGCACCATATATTTAGTCCAAATGATTTTACAACTGATAGTACATTTTCCCTGAACACCAAGCTCAACTAGGTCTTTCTCTGATTTGATATGCATGAGTTAATTATGAGTGAATCTTCATTTTAATGGTTGATCACTATAGATTACACCCCACTACTACAAGTTACACCCCACTATAGTAAGTTACACCCCACTACAGTAAGTTACACCCCACTACAATGGGTTACACCCCAATGCAGTAGGTTACACCCCACTACACTAGGTTACACCCCACTATGGTAAGTTACACCTCACTATAGTAGGATACACTCCACTATAGTAAGCTACACCCCACTACAGTAAGTTACACCCCATTACTATAGGTGACACCCCACTACTATACCTCCCACTAATTCCTCCATCAGTTCTAACTAGTTTAAGTGATTTTAACTCAGTTGGGCTGAATTAAACAATTACAACTAAAAATAAACTCAACTAGTGCTCCTAATTGTAGGAGACACCCTACATGACTCTAGTTAGACCCTAGACTCAATTTAACTTAGTTAGCTATTACAAGTTGTCATAAGATGTGGAATTACAATTTTATTCCCAATTTAAGTCAAGTACAAATTAAACTAGGATTTGCTTTCTTGATGTTATTTTTAACATTTCATTTTGTTACTTTCAGCAAAAATGAACTATTTCATTGGCTTTGGTATATATTTTAATTGAACCATTTGTCCTTGCTTACTTTCATGGTTGTTGTTACTTTGCGAACATTTTTTAGATTAATTAATGATTCTTTCTATCTATGTCTGTGTCTTTATTAAGATGGTATTATTACTTTTCTTCTAAAGGTTCACTCTATCATTTCTCCTCTAGGAAGGTTCTTTATACAAATTTCAATTGTGTGTTTCACAAAGCTAATATAACTGATTATCTCAAAAGTATATGCATGCTCTCTTATTTTGTTTATTGCAGCCAGCAAAAATATTTAAGATAAATATAATGGTAGTCAGGTTGATTTCATAGATGGGGCTCCTATTAGAAACCATGTGAGGTCTAGTCTGGACTTCATACAGGGGAGACCAATTTGCGTTGGCAGACATACAACATTGTCAAAAATACATTTTAGGTGTATCATACATAGGAATTTGAAAAAAAATATTAAACAGATACTACTATTAAAAAATTAGTAAAATAATGAATAATAAGTATGGATTTTCAAAAGAGCAGTGGCATGAGTAGAACAATTTATTCTTTGTCTCGATCACACAATAAAACTAGCCTTCTCTTAGGGACTAGTACATTAGTAAAATAATCTTACTAAAGCATGTTCCCTTATTCAGGGACAAATTCTTGCTCTAGACTCTAGATCATTAAGGATTCACAACTTGTTATATATAGCTTAATCAAGGACATTTTCCCAAAAGACTTGGGTTTAAAGGATATTCTTAAGAAGATTTGGAGGATCTTAATTTTTTTTATTTCTTATGGGTTCCACTATATATTGAGGCAAATTTATTGTTTAATCAATTCCCTGGCTAAAGCTAGAACCTCATTAACACAAGGAACATTAAGAATAAATGATACTCAAGTTTCAAAACCCCTTCCATAGTCTCTGATGGGAAAATTTTCTCTGGGATTGGAGTGCCATGTGGAACCCAAATGCGGGTTGGGTCATGGAATTGCCTTTATGAGCCAAGGTGATCTACAGGTAAACATCCAACCTCTAGCATTATTACTATGCAGGTTATGGATGCACTATTCAATGAATGGTTTCAAATATTCCTTGATTCCATTAATTATATAGATTATGTAAATGATCAGAAGAAGTAAGATTTTTGAGGTACTTTCATACTTTGCCAGTGAAAATGGGATTATGAGCTTTGATGGAACCATGTTTCAGATTTTATGGCTTGGTTTGGGTAGATTTCTCTAGTTTGAAGACAATCTTGGCGATGCAATTCATATATATTGTATGATGTTGGTTGAATATTAAGAGTGTACTCGTAATTGTGCAACTAAGTGGATAGTGAGATTGTTAGCACTCCATACTTTTCCTAGCATGAAAAAAAAACTATAGAGGTAACCACAATTTTTTTTGAAAGTTGGGATCTATCCCTTACATCTTCAGATAGGGCTCTCTCTGTATGATTTTTAATCTTACTGTTTATATTTTATGCTATTTATGAAATTTCAAGATATAAATTTTAAATTTTTCGTTGTAAAATGGAAGAAAAGTCAATTGGGCATGGAGTCATAATCTCTTTAGTAATATTTTAAAATAAACAAAGGAACATAAATAGTGTGAGGTAGGAAAACTCTTAGATCTCGTAGAGCTATTTTAATGTGGATGACATGAATAAGAATTAGGATAAATTAAATATAGATCAAACATAGATGAATTCTATACTTCATATTAGAAAGAAAACATTAAGATTGCTTAACAAGCTAGAGCATAGTACTACAAGTAAATTCATCTCTTAATATTCTTGTAACAATTTAAGAGGGAACATTCATGTGAAACTCGAAAGAAAAATATATTTACAAAGAGGGAAACATCACCATTTGCATGACACAAGAATCCTAAAACAAAACTACCTCTGTGTTACTGAATTGATTACTTCAAAATATATTTTGATGAGCCTCATCATTGGGTAACTATATGGACCTTAAAACACCTCCAAGCTTACTAAAACAAACTCTTCTCATAATTCCTTACATGCTTTAATTATTGTTTTCTTAATGAGATGAGTAAAAGTAAGACGCTATGTCTTGTGGTCTAATGTGCATTCATTGCAAGTTTTTGAGAGAAAATCATGGCAATTTTGGCGAATTAAGGGCAGAAACTTGAATGAGACAAGGAGGAGAGATTATAGCAGATAGATTTTCCTCATTAAATCCTCACTCATTCGAATATTCCTCAATCAACTCACACTAGCTCAGAGTTGCAAGCAGTCTAGTCATGGAGATCATGGGAAGTCAAGCTAGTGACAATTAAGAACCAGTTCATCTTGAGTTTGGGAGCCAAGTCACCATATATTAAGGAAGTCATTGGACGCTTCAATTGTATAAATAAGGAGGCCTAGAGCCTCTTTAGGATTCAGATTTTTTATGTAAGAGCACTAAGCATTTTCAAGTTAAAGTTTTGTGGCAAAACATTGTTATGTAACTTTTCTGATATGATAATGAGAATGAGAATTTCCTTGATCTAGCACTGAGTTGACTCAGAGGGATGAAGCTCTTGGGTTAGGGCCTAACCTTAATAGTAGAGTTTCCTCTTATTTGTACTTGTATGCTTAGGTTATTTCATAGATTAATTGTTGAGTTGATTTTAGCATTGTTTCATTGGAGGTAGTGGCAAAGTTGATTAGTTTGCTTCCATTTGTGCATAGCTTTAGCAGTAGCTTTAGAAAGATAAAGGAATACAAAAAAGGATGATAGAAGGTGGATTTGGCCTCACTCCTCCCTTCAGCAACCATGGTTTGAGGAAAAACTCCTATTCAGCTCCAAAAAGACAGAATTCTTATTTCTTATGGAATTTATGGTTTTCTGCTAGTTTGGCCAGCATATTTCCATTTTTCAAGAATAGGTTTCAATTGTTATTTTTTATATCTCCAGCTTTGTATTAGATCTCACGGTGTTTCACAATCTTCGTTAAGTATTTCCATGCATGAACTAGGCAAAAAAATAGTGTAACTTTGTTTTCTTATGATTGATTAGAAATCTTCCTTGTTTGACATGATTCATGGGTAAGTGCCAGTGATGTATGTATTGCAGGAGTTTTCAATAGTGTAAGAAGATCTCATACCAGAAACCCCAGCCTAACCTCATCCATCCATTATCACCAAAAACCACTAATTCCATCAACTAATTCATCATTCCATAAGAACAACTTTCCAGGTTTGTTGAGCAAATCCAACCATATTACAAACTTTGGTTTGAGCTCTAAGGAAGTCCTAGCCACTCCCTTGCCTTATGTTTTCCATAATTCACCTTCCCTAAGCCCTATACAACCTTCCTCTTGGTTGGATCCTATAGGAATATAGGGGATCCTGTAGGTGCATTAGGACATCTTGTAGGATGACTTGTAGTGGCCTGTTTTGAGGCTGATTTGTGGAAAAATCATCCAGGAAGATAGAAGAAGACCCCTACTTCACTCCCAAGCCATCTGGCCTTTCACGACCATATCTAACCCACCTACCACATCGACAAGAAGATTTAGCATTCACATTTTCACAAAAAAGGACAAAAAATAAAAAAGAGTTATTGTGTTCATTCATATGCACAGTAGTAAAATGTTTTGTTATTTTAGATTGCATGCCTAAGATAGTTAGGATTACACACATGTTAGCTTAGAATTCTTCTGAAGCAATATCTCTTAGAAATTAGTTAGATGAGTGGTGTGCTTAAAGAATTTATTTGAGCTTTTCATTGATGCAGTAGACAATATTTCCACTCTTCCAATTAGGATAAAATTCCCCTTCATTCATTGGTAATCAAACTTCTTCTAAATCAATGGAAGGATGGTTTGAGAAACCATGGTGGTCTATCTGTAGCTCAGGAGTGAAAAAGAGTGGACCCGTTGCATTTTCATGTGTTTACAACACTGTCACCTCCAAGTTTGTATGAACTCCAGGTTGATAAAGTAAAGTTGATAGCCCCAGGAGTTGCAACAATTTTTCTGCAATACTAGTGCTCATCGTTTTTTGGCTCCATTGTCGGGGAGGTGTCTAAGTAATATGTGATTTATACTTTATTTCTTCCATTTCTTATCTCTTTGATTCTGCTATTAGCTTAATTTCCACAAAAGTGATTGTAAGTTGGTTTTATTTCTTTTCCATTTTGCAAGTGAGACTTCATTCAACAGTTAGTTTCCATTCAGTTTGTTAGTTGAATTCTGCAATTAATCTCAAAGCTTGAAAAAAAAACCAAAACAAAAACACTTATTTCATGCCTCGTAGGAATAGGGATAAATTAGGAAAAATTCTACCAAATAACCCCACAACTTCAAATAGCCAACCTTCCCTCTTCTTCGGTGGTTGTGAATTGGAGGACCCCTTAGGCGAGCAACCAGAGATTTTTGAAGAGCCTACAGGGAGAGAAGAAGAAGAAGGAGAACCAATTCCAACTGACCTAATGGCTGAAAATAGAAATGACAGAGGAGATAGTGAAAGAACTGAGGGTGCTTTTCCCATTATAGAAACCAATGGCGATGCCAAGATGAAAAACATAATCCCTTCTGCTCTTCCTCACTTCCAATGTCTAACCTCGGAAGATCCAGATACTTTTCTTGTTTGTGTTCGCTATCATATGCAGAACTTATGATTACATCACTGTTGATCAGAAGTTGAAGTTATTCCCATCCACTCTCAAGGATGTAGGTATGCGTTGGTTCATGGGTTTACTTGGGGATAAAATCACAACCTAGGCTCAGATTCAGCAAGCCTTCAACAACAACTATCGAGACTACTGCAAGTCCAAAGTCACGAAAGATGAAATTTTTAGAATGACCTTGGGGCATGATGCATCCCTAGAGGATTATGAGGAAAGATTCCAACTTAGCTAGAAAAGGACCAGGTGCACACTTGATCCTGAGTCACTGAAGCTAGTCCTACTCAGGGTGGTCAGGGAAGATCTTCGGGATACCATATACCTGCTAGTAGGAGGGGACATCTACCAGCTAACCTATGAAGATATCAAGACTCCCTTTAAGAACCATTCTAGGGCAGCTAGGAAAATGGGTAGGGGTAGTCAACCAATGGCCAACTCATCCTCTTCCAACACATCCATAAAAGGTGAAATTGGAAATATGTTGGAAGATTTCAAGAGTGAAATATTGCAAACCCTTTCCCTACAGATAGAGACTATGCACATCAAGAGAAAATAGGAGGAAGCAGGGAGAGAGTTAGCCATATTCTACCCTATATGCACAAGGAGGCACCCTAGGAATGGATTTCCATTAAACCTTATAGAAATCTACTCGATCTGTGAAGAAAACCACTCCACAGACACGTGCCCTTCTCTACCTAGACTAAAAGTTGGGTATCAAGGAACTAAAGGGGTGACTTAACAACTCTACTACATAAATCAAAGGAGGCATCATGGACCTCGACCGTACGAAGGGCATACAAGGGTCATCCTAAGCATCTTACAACCCTAACCAAAAAACATCCATTCCTTCTTGGGGGCCTCTACTCATCCCTCTTGATCTACACCTTCTCCTTGTCCTTTTGTACCTCAGTACCATTCCCAGCCGACCAACCAGCCATTTCAGCGATATACTCCTCCACAACCTCAGTGGAATGCACCACCCCAAGAATGGAGGCCTCCATACAACAATACTCCATCTTTATTGCCTTCACCTCCTACTCAACCACAACTTTTACACCCTGCTCCACCTAGACAAACTTAGATGCCAACCCAGCCAAATCCGAACCTGAAAAATAGACAGGCATAACAAGTGTACAGTGGAGAGAAATCCTACCCTGCTTATGCTATGGAAATTCAGGAAATCAACCTAAGGTCTGCGAGAGTACTCCCAGACAACCAACCTCCATACCCATCTAGGGAGAGTGAGGAGGAAAGAGAGGAAAGTATGCCTAGAGTGAATCCACCACCCTTTCCTAAAAGATTAACTCATCCAGTCTAGCCTACCCCAAAAGAGAATGAACTTCTGGGTGAATTGAAAAATATGTGTGTCAAAATTCAACTTATCTAAGCCATTAAAGATGTACCTATTTACAACAAAATGATTAAATAGAAGTGTTTCAAACATTCAGGAAGGCAAAAAAGAGACACCCCTACCATTAATGTCATTAGACAACTATCCGACTTAATGCTGGGGTAGGTAATTTTCCGAAAGTATTTAGACCCTAGAATCCCTATAGTAGATGTGCACATCAATGGAACCATTGCCCACACACCTTAATTGATCTTGAGGCTGCCATTAATGTAATAACTAAGGACACCATGCTCAAGCTAAATCTCCAAGGTTCATTAAGAAAGACCACAATAGTCTTGCAGCATGCATAACTGTTATAGACATTTTTGGGCACTTCAACCCCAATCATAAATGTCCATAAACTGAGGGCTCTTAAGTCCCTAAAAGGGTTGCTTCACTGCCTAAAGGAACAAGGTCAACTGATTACATCATCTCCCAGAACTTCTCCACTGAAACTGCTCATAAATGGTCAAAACTGGACCATACTGAAAGCTCCATGCAGAGGGTGCGATGCATATCACCTTCCCAATGTACAGGGTGCGATGCATACTGTTTTTCTCCTCTGTAGGGT
>APFE030322362.1:25684-70294 GCA_000404065.3 Pinus taeda
GTTCTCCTCTCATCTATTTTCATAAAAGGAATCAACAGTAGACTTTGATTGTTTGTTTCTAAGATAGCCACACATATTAGTGGGAATAGCAGCATCCGTGTGGACACTATTCCCGTATAACAATAACGTTCCATAGTAGCCCCTGAGCGGATTGTTGAGGATGTGATGGTCTCCATAGACTCCTGGGAGTACCCTGCAGACTTCCTAGATCTCCAGCCTAAGGCCAATCATAATGGTTATCCTCTCATACTCGGGAGACCTTGGTTAGCCAATATCGATGCCTACATCAGCTATAGGGCTAGAAACATGACTATAAACAATGGGCATCTGTCCAAGCAGTTGGTCTTGTACATTCTTGCTCAGCCATCTTAAGAACATGATTCACCTTTATGGCTAGAAGAGGAGGAAGAAGATGAAGCCTACTCAGCCCAAATCTATACCCTAGAAACTACCATGGGAGGAGGGCAGGGAGATGAAGATGATTTGATTGAACACATTCTCTAAAATCCAACTCCCAACACCTTGTCCTTAGAGGAACTAGTAAAGGAAATCAAGAGAAACCATCAGATTGATCTATTCTTAGTTGATTCAAAACTTACTCGTGTCAAGAAAATAGATTTTGGACCTGAAAGAACTTTGAAAATCAGCCCCTCTCTTTCTGTACACCAAGAAGAAGAGTTGTACGACATGCTAAGGGAAAATTTGGATGCATTTTCTTGGAGTTTCAAAGAAATGAAGGGAGTGCACCCATCAATGTGTGCTCACCCCATTTATATCAAAGAAGGTTGCAAACCAGTCTGACAACCCCAAAGGAGAATGAATCCAACTCTTAAGGATATAGTCAAAGAAGAACTACAAAAGCTGTTGGATGCAGGATTCATTTACCCTATCTTGGATAGTGAGTGGGTTTCTCCTTTGGTTTTGGTTCCAAAGAAAAATGGGAAGTCGAGGATATGTTTTGATTATAGGGAGTTAAACAAAGCAACAAAGAAGGACCATTTCTCTCTACCTTTCATTGACCAAGTGTTAGATGGCCTGGAAAGGAATGTTTTTTTCTCTTTCTTAGATGGGTTCAGCGGGTACAATCAAATCTATATTAGCCCATATGACCAAGATAAAACCACCTTCACCTATCCTTGGGGTACTTTTTCTTATAGGGTTCTTCCTTTTAGCCTATGCAATGTCCCTTCCACTTTCCAGAGGACAGTCTTGAGTATCTTTGCCAAGCTAGTCCATGATGCAGTGGAAATTTATATGGATGATTTTACACCCTATGGGTGTGATTTACAGGAGGCTCTCTCCAACTTGGGTAAGGTGTTGAACAAATGCATTGAAATGAACTTGTCCCTTAGTCCTGAAAAATGTGAGTTCTTGATGACTGCAGGGACTATTCTAGGTCATTCAATATCCTAGAAAGGACTGTGGGTAGACCCAAATAATATAGCCATCATCCAAAGGGTCCCAGCTCTGCAAAAATAGAGGTATGTAATAAATTTTCTAGGTTTAGTTGGATACTATAGGAGACTTATAAAATACTTCAGCAAATTAACTTCTCCTTTATTTGGGTTATTGGCCAAAGACTCCTAATTTTTGTGGTCAGAAATCTGTCAAGATGCCTTGGACACCCTAAAGGACAAGTTGACTATTGCACCTATTCTCCAAGGCCAAAATTGGGCTCTTCCTTCACATATACATGTTGACGCCTCTCACAAATCCATGGGACAAGCCCTAGGCCAGATAGATGACAAGCTACCTGATGTCATTTACTTCATCAATAAGAATCTGTCAAAAGCCGAACTACACACTAACTAAAAAGGAGCTCCTAGTTGTTGTGCATTCATTGAACAAATTTAGGAATTACATTACACGTTACCAAACATTTGTACATACTGACCATGCTGCAATTAAATAATTTATGAATAAACCTGATGTAAATGCTTGGATTAATAGATGGTTACTTTTATTGCAACTGTTTGATTTAACTATTATTGATAAGCCTGACAAGGAGAATGTTGTTGCATATTTTTGTCCAGCTTCAATTCCCCTATAGGGGAGGAAGGAATGGTTGATGATTAGTTACCAGATGAACACTTATTCTCCATTTTAGTTCTCTCTCCATGGTTTGTTGACATAGCAAATTACTTGGTGTCTGCACAATTTCCACCAAATTTGTCCTCCAAGGAAAAGAGCAAGATTGTAAGGAAGAGCACCCCATTCACTTGGATTGGGGGCAACCTCTTCAAACTATTCCTGGATCAAATTCTAAGAAGATGTGTCAGGGGGGTGGAAGTCTTTGACATTCTTCTTACCTGTCATGATGGGCCTTGTGGAGGTTACTTTGCAACCAAAAAAACATCACTCAACATACTACAAGCTGGTTATTACTGGCCCATTCTTCACCAAGATGTGAGGAGGTATACTAGTTAGTGTGATCGATGCCAAAGTATGGGGAAACCTACCCCAAGGGATGAAAATCCTCTATAGCCTCAAGTTACTTTTGAGCCATTTGACAAGTGGGGCATGGATTTCATTGGACCAATTGACCCTCCATCCAGGAAAGATCAATACATCATTATGTTCACTAACTATTTAACCAATTGGGTAGAAGCCAAGGCCATCAAAGCATCAATAGAAGTGAAAGTGGTTGAATTCTTAAGGGAGAATGTAGTTTATAAGTTTGGGTACCCTAGAGAACTAGTCATTGATCAAGGGAGTCAGTTTACATCTCACATGATTGAAAATTTGTTAAGGCAACACAAGATCAAGCATAGAACATCCACTCCTTTCCACCCACAGGCTAATGGGAAAGTGGACTTACCTAACAGAGCACTAGAAAGCATTATGACCAAAGTGACTAGCAGCAGCAGAAGAAATTTGGGCAGATAGATTAGTTGCGGCCACTTGGGCCTACAATACCACTTGGAAGACCACCACTAGATTCACTCCTTATGAGCTAGTCTATGGGAAGAAGGCCCTATTGTTCATTGAATTTGAATACAACACCTTAAGAATGACAACACAACTAGATCTAGATCTCACCAGGGCACAAGAAGAAAGATTGCTCTAGCTGAATGGGTTAGATGAATTTAGGATGTAGGCCCTCTTGCACACAGAGGTGACTCAAGTTGAAAGGGAGATTTGGAATGGAAATAACATAAAGGAAATATACTTTCAAGAAGGTGATTGGGCTTTGTTGTATGATTCCAGATACAAGGATTTTAAAGGCAAGTTAAGGACTAGATGGATAGGGCCTTATGTCATAGAAAAATGTCATGATAATGGTTCAGTATAGATAAGGACCATTGATGCAGAGGTTATCCCTTTACTTGTCAATGGGTACAGATTGAAGGTCTACTAGAAGCCCTTATCAGAGCAAGAATTCATCAATGGCATCAGAAAGATAGTGATGGTGGTGGAGCAAGTCTCAGCTTGGTGGTGGAGCAAGTCTCAGCTTCCACCCCATCAAGTCCCTGAAAACCTCTTTGGGCAGACCAATGGTGTTTAAAAAAAAGGAAAAAAAAGGATCTCTTGGTGAAAACCTCTTTTGAGGCACTGAGGGTGGGCCGCTAGGATGAAAACCTCCCTGGAGGCAGACTAGTTGTTTTCAAAAAGAGAAAAGAAAAATAAAATAAAATAAGAGAGAATTTTTTTTGGAAATGTTGTTTGTAGGTCAGAAAGAGGAGGATCAGCTCAGCTTGAGAGGAACAGAAGGACATAAAAAATCCATATTTTAATCCCTCCATCTCATATTATTCATTATTTTATCCATCCTTCCATTTGTGAACTCCTTCAGCTCAGTTTGCACAGGCTCTGTGTTTTCTATAGGATTCCCTGTAATCCTAGAGGATTCCTTGAAAACATACGAGAGTTTCCTGTAGGAACTATAGTGGCTTTGAAATCCCAAGAAAGGTGATCCTAGAGAAAGGGGATGACAAGCCCATGTCTAAAAAATAAAACATTCACTCCACCACATCATCACCATGCCTTTCAACACCATGTTACCCCTACATCCATCCAATAAGTCAATTAAAAAAAAAATATACAATTTTTCAAAAAGAAAAAAACAAATAGAAGAAGGTGAGAACGAAGGACAAAGGGACAATACTTGAAGGCTATACCTCTCACCTACCATTCACTAGAACCCTTCTCTACTCATGTCAACAATCCTCATGCTCGAGAAGTAAAAAAAGTATGAAAGTTTAGGTGAGAGGCAGCTACATGACGTCCTGTAGGTTTCTTGTAGGAAATACTGTAGTAGCCTATCCCACAAAGGAAACTTCACAAGGTTGTAGCCATCTTCAACACAAAGGTTCCAAGGTTAAGGGATATCCTCAAGAGCTCAACAACAGCAGCAGGATCACCAACATCACTCTCCAACACCTACACATCAATGGAAACGAGCATAAAAGAAGGCCAATACAAAAAAGGATATGCAACAAATACATAGCAAAAGCACATCATTCTCCAACGTGCATCATCGTCAAAGCATCTTACCCACAGGTATTTCATCTTACTCATGCTCTCTTGTTAGCACAATATAATAAAAAATGTAGGATTATGTAAGAGTTGGCTTTATAAGAAAAGGGGGCCAGTTAACTTGGCCACCTTTGGCTAGTCGACAAGGAGAAAAAAGTTAGACCACTCCACACATGGCAGCAGTTAAATCAGAAAAAAAAGGTAGATAAGGCCAAAAAAAGGTTAAGTTATGGAGGAAAGAAGTGGGAGATGATTATGAGGTAAGGTGGGATGATGGATTGATAGTGGGACCAACGATCCAAAAGGAGGTGCTCGTACTTAGACAAGTAGCACACCATCCCACACAATCATCCATATAAGGAAAGAAAACATTAATTCCCACACTAAAAGAGCATTACCAATCTCAAAAATTCATCGAAAAGAGGTTTCCTCAACCTTCTTGAAGCAGCACCTACAGGAGACAATTAACATTTTGCAGCGCAGGAGACCTACAGGATCCTACAGGAAAACTACAGGATACAGAGTAGTCAATCTATAGGATTATCAGTTGGAACTAAGGGAGGAGAAATCAAAGGTTTTACTCAATAGAACATAACCAATGAGGTAGGAGCTATACTTTCCATGTTTTTAAAAAGAAGAAAAATCCTCCATTTGATTAATGAAGTTGCAATCTAGGAGAATTAAATTGCAGAGTTAACATTTAAATCTATCTCACCCACCAAAATTCTTGTATTATATCCATACAAGCCTCCATAATTACCAGGGAAAAATGGCAGGGGTTTTAACAAGAGAGAACCCACAAACACAATGAGAATTCACCAACATCCTCCTGTAATAGAAATTTTCACAAGGCACCAATGGATGGGGTTCTTTGAGAGGATGAGAGGATATGATGATGAGGTGGCCAGGGGTTTTTCTCTCTCATTCATACCCCTCACTAGTACCCATGCCACTACTATGGTGAAAGGTCTATTAGTAGTAATAACCCCTGAAGTTACAAGAAGAATCACCACACTCCCTTTAGGGTTACCTTGGAGAAAATAAGATAAGGGTAACAACACCCTTGCAAAGAAGAAACTATTTTTGGAGGGGGAGGAGGAAATGGAAGAAAAAAATGGGGTCAGAAGAGAAATCATTCCATACCCTTGGAATGAAGTTAGTTACCACATCATTAAATACATATCATGTGAAGGGAGATACAGTGTGGTGTATGGATACCACTTCAGACTCCTCCAAGAACTGAGATTTGGGGCAAACACACCACCTCAAAACAAATTAAGTATACCCTACTTTCTTATTCAATTAGTGATAGATATGAGCATCAAAGTGGAGGAGGGAAAACGTCAACAACTAGCCCATCATGGGTTGATCAAACTTATCCTAGAAGATGCCCTACAAAACCTAAGACTCCCTATTACATGGACAAATTTCAAAGACATGTAGGAAGAGGGAGAAATTCAAGCTCTTGAATATGACAAAGCCCAATGCTAGTGAGAGGGATGAAGAAACAGAAGGACAAAATGAAGAGGAAACAAAGGAGGAAAAAGAAGAAGAAAAGGAGGAGGAAAATGAAGAAGAGACATAAGAAGAAACAAAAGAAGAGACGGATGAGTAAAGTGAGGAACTAGAGGAAGAAGAGAAAGAGAAAGAAAAGGATGAGAAGGAGAATGGAAAAGAGGAAATAGAATATAAGGAAGAACAAAGGTCTATAGTTCAAGGCAGAGAAGGGGAAGAATCCCCAAGGGTATCTCCATAACCCATAGAGAAAGAGGCAACAACTACTCTTACTGCCCTAAGTACACCTATCAAGTCAAAAGGGAAAAGATAAAGACAAACATCACTAGACTTTAGGACAAGAAAGAGCACAAGGATTAGGCAAGGAAGACTTCTAACACCCACCAAAACTCCTATTTTCATTGAGGACTCACCAAAGCAGCAAGAAAAGATAGCTCCTCTAGAGAAAACTCAAGGAGAAGGATCATCAGGAAAATCCTCTCCTAAATCTCCCATCAATTATGTTAGGATTCCTCTCAAAAGGTCTGTCTCATCAAAGGGAAAAGGTATCCTATAGGAGACACAGAAAGACCTACAAGAAGTAGAGGCCATCTTACGGGAAACTCAAAAAATGGACCAAGAAGGTATCACTCAGCAAGAAACGAAGAAGGAAGACCCAGAACTAAGAGAACCTAGTCCACAACCCAACCTCAACTCTTACTATAGGTTCATGAAGGTGATAGGGTCATCCCATATAAGTTTTCCATCCCCTTATTCTTTGAACTTGAAAAAGAAAGGGCAAGAAAACACAGGTGGATGAAATTGCAAAATCAAAGGGAGTGCAAGATATAGGCCACATGGAGGAGAGATTGAAGGAGATGGGAAGACAACTGAGAAGCATAAGGGACAAAGAGGAAATGACGAAATCTTAGTTATAAGTAGAGAATGCATGGCTAAGGGGACAACTAAAAGAAAAGGAAAGCCAGTTGGCAACTATGGCTAGTTTATCCTTAGAGGCAATCTAGCGTAGGATGTGACCAAAGTCTTATGCCTTGTATCTCGAGGAATAATGGTTACAATTAAAACTTAAGACTTTAGCATAGAGAGGAACTATGCCCTTCTAAGGCTATAGGCAATTCATTGATCTCTGTGATCAAAGCACCTTGGAAGCTAGAGAAAAAATGTCTAAGTTTTACCTGCACAACTTGTCCTTGACAGATTTGAATGTGTGGGACCCAAATTCAAAACTAGGGGACTTGCAATTGATGGCCCTAGCATCATGGATGAATCATGAGGAGGAAAGAGCTACATAGATGAAAAAGGTAATGGAAAGAGAAGAGACAAAACCCCTTATGATCAAAGTTGAGCAGTCAAATCCAATGGCTTTCATCAACACGCACAACCTGATTGCAAATGATCCTAAGCTTGAACCTAGGTACCGCGCTGCACAAGAACAATAAGTCACACACTTTGAAGACATGTTAAAATTGCTAGGAGATGACAATATGCAATATTTCCAAAGGAGATGGAACACCTTGCATTACAGCCTGAAAATTAGAGATTACCATTCTCCTCAAAGAATGAGAGAGGCACTAAATAGAACACCCATGTATAAGAAAGCTCTACAAAGACTCAAAGTCAATTGGATTGGCTTGAGACTCAATCCACCACTACTTTTAGGAATGTTGGAAGGAAGGAAAGAAGAAGAAGAAATAAAGCAGTGGAAAGAGATAGAGAGGAAGGCGAGATTTTATTCACAGGAAGAAGAAAATATAACAGAAGCATGTGATGTTAGGGAGGCCACCATTGTAATGAAGGACATGGAAATGGATTAAGTTGCTTAGAGGATGAGAAACAATTTTAGTAGGGGGGTGATGATGAGCCTCATCATTGGGTAACTATATGGACCTTAATACACCTCCAAGCTTACTAAAATCAACTCTTCTCATAATTCCTTACATGTTTTAATTATATTTTGATTAACGAGATGAGTAAAAGTAAGATGTTACATCTACTGGTCTAATGTGCATTGATTGCAGGATTTTGAGAGAAAATCATGGCAATTTTGGCTAATTAAGGGCAGAAACTTGAATTAGACAAGGAGGAAAGATTAGAGGATATACATCCTCCTCATTAAATCCTCCCTCATTCGAATATTCCTCAATCTACTCACACTAGATTAGAGCTGCAAGCTATCGAGTTATGGAGATCATAATCGATCCAGTGACAGTTAAGAACCAATTCATTTGAGTTTGGGAGCCAAGCCTCCCTAGATTTAAGGAAGTTGTTGGAGACTTCAGTTGTATAAATAAGGAGGCCTAAAGCCTCATTAGGATTCATATTTTTTATGTAAGAGCACTAAGCATTTTTTAGTTAAAGTTTTGTGGCAAAACATTGTTATTTAACTTTTTTGATATGATAATGAGAATGAGCATTTCCTTGATCCACCACTGAGTTGAATCATAGGTCTAAAGGCTTGGGTTAGGGCCCAACCCTAGAAGTAGAGGTTCCCCTTATTTGTACTTGTATGTTTAGGTTATTTCATAGATTAATTATTGAGTTGATTTTAGCATTGTTTCATTGCAAGTAGTGGTGAAGTTGACTAGTTTGCTTCCATTTGTGCATAGCTTTAGTGGTAGCTTTAGAAAGATAAAGTAATACCAGAAAGGCTAACAGTAGGTGGATTTTTCCTCACTCCTCCCTTTAGGGAACATGGTTTGAGGAAAAACTCCTATTCAGCCCCAAAAATAAAGAATTATTATTTGTTATGGAATTTAGGGTTTTCTACTACATAGGCCAACATATTTTCAGTTTTCAAGAATAGGTTTCAGTTGTTATTTATGATATCTCCAAATTTTTATTAGTTGTCATGGTGTTTCATGATATTCTGCAAGTATTTCCATGCATGAACTAGGCAACTAAATAATGGAATTCTGTTTTCTTATGATTGATTGCAAATCTTCCTTGTTTGACATGATTCATGGGTAAGTTCCAGTGATGTATGTATTGCATGAGTTTACAATAGTGCAAAAAGATCTCATGCCAGCAGCCCCATCCTAACTTCATCCATCCATGATCACCAAAATCCACTAAGTCCATCAACCAATTCATCATTCCATAAAAACAACTTTCCAAGTTTGTTGAGCAAATCCAACCATCTTACAAACTTTGGTTTGAGTGCTGAGGAAGCTCTAGCAACTCCCTTGCCTTATTTATTCCATCATTCACCTTCCCTTAGCCTTATACAATCTTTCAAAACACTTCTATTTCTCTCGGCCTGATCCTATAGGAATATAGGGGATCCTATAGGAAGCATTAGGACATCCTGTAGGTGCATTAGGACATCCTATAGGACGACCTGTAGTGGCCTGTTTTGAGGTTGATTTGTGGAAGAAGCATCCAGGAAGATAGGAGAGGACCCCTACTTGCCTCCCAAGCCATCTAACCTTTCACCACCATATCTAACCCACCTGCGACATCACCAAGAAGATTTAGCATTCACATTTTCACAAAAAAGGACAAAAAGGAAAAAAGAGTTATTGTGTTCATTCATATGCAATATCGTAAAATGTTTGGTTATTTCATATTGCATGCCTGGGACAGTTAGGATTACAAACATGTTAGCTTAGAATTCTTCTAAAGTAAGATGTCTTAGAAATTAGTTAGATTAGTGGTGTGTTTAAAGCATTTATTTCAGTTTTTCATTGTTGCATTAGACAATATTTCCGTTCTTCCAATTAGGATAACATTGCCCTTTCTTCATTGGTAATAAAAATTCTTCCGAATCAATAGAAGGCTGGTTTGAGAAACCATAATGGTCTCTCAGTAGCTTAGCAGTGACAAAGAGTGGACCCATCACATACGCTTGTGTATACAACACTATCACCTCCAAGTTTGTATGAAACCCGGGTTGATAAAGTAATTTTTGTAGCCCTAGGAGTTGCATCATTTTTGCTGCAATACTGGTGCTCATCATATTTCGCTGCTTACAATCAAAGAAAAATATTTTCTTCTTGCATAATCCAACCCTTTCTAAATATTCTTACAAAATATTTATAGAGTTTGTCTCAAAGTAATTCGGACTTCAAAGTAAAATTTATTACAAAATAATATCTAGTGAAAACATGTAGATATTTCAAAAATGGAACTAAGTAATATGAAATCTAGACTATTTCTGATGTTATGTTCAAATTTTGAGGAGAATTGTTGTTGAATGTATCTACTTTTGTGCTTCTTATGTTTCGTTGCTGCCCAATTTGTAGGATTCTTGTTTTCCCTTATTCAACGAGTCCAATAATTTATCCTACAACTCTTCACTAGGAATGGAGAAATTTACCATGCTCTGAAATTTCTCATCTTCTTCTATATATATCTGAAAAGTTGGCTTAATGAGAAATAGATATTGTACTTCATGCTAAATGTAGAGGTCATGTTGTAGTCCTTCCAGTAAAGTTTCTCCAGTTATTGTTCCTCTGACCTTGGTGAATTTGGAAGAATATGCAACTATGTTTCATAACTAGACTTGATAGTTCTCTAATGGAATCAATTTTCCATTAGAGGCTTTCATAGCTACAAGTCCTTTTTCCTGCAATACATTAAATTTTCTGTTAAATATTTTCACCTGTAAATCCAACTCTTCACATTTATTCTCTAGTTGTATCATGATGAGGTTCTTCCTTGTCAAAACTCTCTTCACTTCCATAACCGTGTCTCTTTTTCCTTGAATTTGAACTTCTTCTAACTCATCTCTAGTTTTGGAGTTCAAAATATTAATAATTTTGTGAGCTTGCCCTGGTTTGTTCATAATCTCAACTTTAGTTTGCTCAACTGTTGGTTTGACTCTTTGTACTAGCTCCTCCTGCTCAAAAATAATTTTAAATGATAGCCACAATTCTGTAATATTGGCATTGATGTTATTCCATATGCTCTACTTGTCCTATATTGACATTTGCATTGTCAAAGGTTGATTCTCATATTTTTTAGTTTGTTTAGTCAATTTGAAATTCCTCTATACCTCTGCTAGATATGCATTATAAAATTTGATTTTGTTTTCCTCCATCTTTGTCAGTGTTGTCATTAACCTCTCTTTCTCCTTGTTTAATTTATTGTGCTCCCAAAGCTTTGACTATCTTTTCATAAGAATATGCAATGGATGTTTTTGTTGTTTGTTGTACTTGTTGTGTCCATGTACCTGTAGCTGCTAATTGTTCCTTCTCCTTTAACAGTGCCTCCATTTCTACCTCCATTTTCTGAATTTGAGTGTTCTGTTCAACTATTAGTTTGAACAAATTTTCCTTTTCTATCTCAAGGTTATACTTATTTGGCTTGATGATGCTCTAGGGTTGGAAGCTTGAGTTGTTTCCTTAGAGCTTGAATATTTGAATCTTTATTTTTAATTATCTTTATTTGGCCAAAGATGACATTCAATCTATCTTTATTTGTGAATCATATTATTCAAGGAGGCATGAAATTTTGAGGCAACCATGGCTGAACTTGTTAGTGTTGAATAGATCATTTCAATAGTCTATTTATGAAAATTAACTTGATCAACAACATGAACCTTCTTGGTATCCATGTTAAACATCTGTATAGTGTATTCCAAAGAAAAAATCATTACTATTACAAATACAGGTAATCTATAGGGAGGAAGACCAAACCCATATATTTGAGTCTCTGTATCATTCTTGTACAGATACTAGTTTCCAACTTTAGCTTGTGATGTAAGATGTAAAACCTTCTTGATCTCTGGTGAAATTCTTGGTATAATATCGCTGCAAATAATATACAAGGATGTATGTAAAAATTGATCAAAAAAATGGCTGAATGAATAATATTTTGAATTCCTTCTCATCAAAGAAGTCTAGTGAATGAATGATAGTGGAATTACTTGATCATCCATCTTTTGTAAATAGAACTTGAACCTATTGGCTTGATAGAATAACATTAAATACATAAGGATTGACTGATGTTTGAATGCACCTTCAATTTTGAATTTCAGAAATTGATCATGAAAAAAATCTGACAAGTATTGTTTGTAATTGAAAATGAGTGATGGCTTATGACCAACTGAAAATACTCACAAGAAACCTAGCACTGCTTCATCTACCCATTGGTTAGTGGGATAACCTAATAGACATGTAACAATGTAAATAACTTTTTTATACATCTTAAGCAAAATAGAAATAGAATATGGGGGATTTGTTTTAGAAAATTCAGATTTTTTAGGCAGAAAACATTCAAAAATATGGGCTCGCTGCAGGAAGGTAAGATTTTTGTATATTTCCATGAGTGTATTAGTGGAAAATGGGTGTAAATAAGTTTGAGAATTAATTAGAAGGGCTTGAAAAATAACTTCTATGGTAATTGAGAATAGGATCTCATTCTTTTGAGAGATTACCTCTTTCTGACTGGGGAGGTACCTGAGATGACACCAAGTAGTGAATTCTAGGAAAATATGGGTTTGGGGAAAGGTAAATTGAGGTAGAAACTATTATGAGATGCTTAAATCATCACTATTATCTAAATACTTATGTGTCACCCAATTATGAAGATCATAAAAATCAAATTCACATTGAGTTTCCACTATCTTATACTCTATGTGAACTGAAGGCATCTCATTAAAATTAGGAACAAAGGGTAAGACTAAGGAAATTATCCAATTTTTGCTAGGTTGGTACTGAAAGAAGATGGTGATTGCAGAGGGCACCAGTGCACTGAATGATCTTTGAGCATGAACCTACATTGATACAATGAAATGGAAAAGGGAGAAATATTGGGAAGTGAGGGATTTTTAAAGAAAAAATGGAAAGAATATCAACAATAAAATTACTTTTTTTGGAGCTTCGCAATTAATAGTATTAAACATTGGCGGGAGTTAATGACCAACGTCTCCATGACTCTTGATGGGAGGTTTGGCCAACGAACATGTGACGTAAGGGAGGGAGGTGACATGGAAGATAGGGCGACATAGACAAATGCAGTAGGGTTTTGGATGTGTTGGCGTGGTGGATGTGTTGGCATAGCAGATGTGTTAGCATGGAGGATGTGTTGGTGTGTTATGAGTGGAGCGGGAGCCAATTGGAGCAGGGGCAAATAGAAACAAGAAATGGTTTTCGCAGGGGTCGGACAGTAAGTGCTAAGGGAGGAGAGGCCCCCAAAACATTTGTGGAGTCACCACGTGGTCAAAGTTGGCTTCCAACTAACCACTTTTCTCACCCTCCCTCTCCATATTAACATTCAGGAGGTTGGGGGGGGCTAAACATCGTTCCCTGCTATTGATTTTGTCAGGGATGATCTCATTCATCCAAAAGCACTAGAACCTTATTGTTCAATGAAAAACCATCTTGTCAATGTTTATTCAACATTTAAATTGAAAAATAATTTAAAACATCGCACTTGGATAAATGGATAGATAATCATACCTTGATCACTATATTTATAGGACCCTAAGAGTGGCTCCAGTGGGGATGGAATCTCCATGTGAGGTATCAAGAACGTCGTAGACTAGTAGCCTTCTCCATTGGGCATTTATTTAATCTTCAAACAATTGAAACTTGCCTGATTAACTGAAAATTCATTACATATGGTAGTAATTTCATTTGAAACTTAGGGCCTTCACTCTGGGCTTAAATTTCTGATAATATTCACCCACACCTACATCACTTGAAACGATAAAATGGTATATGCAATGATGTTGTTTTAAACCAACTGAATTAAGTTAAAGTAATGTTTGAGTAAATTACCATTAATAGGCCCTCCAGTAAGTGATTCTCCTATTAGATCCATTCATAGAAATGCATTGGTCCCATGAAAAGATTCAATTTTATAACTCCCCTTCCACGAACTGTAAAACTTTCCATGTTTGCCCTTTTCCTCATTTTTGGCATCCCACTTTAACATAAGATCATCACGCTAGAAATCATCTCCTTTCACTCTCCTATCATGAATCCTTTTTATTTTGTCATGAATGATCTATTTCTTGTTGTAGACTTATTGTCTAGTCTGATGCAATTGCACCATTTGATTTATCCTTCTCAGGACATCACTTGATTCAACCTCTAATTCCTAAAATATTTTCAACACTGGAATTCTGATGGAGATAGGGAAAAATGCGTCAATTTCATAAACCAATTGGAAAGGAGACATTCCAATTGATTTCTTAGTGCTCACCTTATCAGCCCATAAAGCATTTATCAAATTTTTGTACCAAGAGTTCTTACTCTAGTGGAACAACTTCTTTATTATGTTGACCAAGCTCTTGTTATAAGATTCTAATGACCCATTTCCTAGATGATAATAGGAAATAGAATGTCCTATAAATATATGATATTTATTGCAAAAATCTACCATATTTTTAGTTTTAAAAGCATTAGCATTATCAATGATGATTTTGTGGGGACAACCAAATATAGAAATAATATTACCATCCATGAATTGGATAATTATTGAGTTTATGGCCTACCTAGTTGGAACTTCTTCAATCCATTTTTTGAAGTAATTTGTAGTTGTTAGAATCCATTTGTGTTGCGTTGAAGAACTTGGATGAATTTCCCCAATAAAGTCCAAACCCAACCCTTGGAAAGGTTCTTCTACTGAAATAGGCTTCAAAGGAAAAGTTAAGAGTTTCTTTTTCCCTTTAAAAATATGACACTAATGACAAGTAGAAACCATTTTTTGCACATCAACAAACAAAGTAGGCCAGTAGAAACCAACTCTCAAGATTTTATTTGTTGTAGTCTTCTAGAAAATATGCCCTCCACAGTCACCTTTATGAAAATATTCCATCATCTTACAAACTTCATACTCTAATAAATAATTAAATAAAATTCTCCCCAACATCCTTCCAATATAAAACTTGATCTAGAATGCAAAATTTGAGAGCCTTTAATTTCAAAAATCTTGCTTTAGTCTTGGTCATACCTGGTGGAGCTTGTAAATTCTGCAAAACATAAATAATGTTTGTATATGAGGGGAAGTGACAAGGTTTCTGATACATGTAGGATAAACTCCTCTTGACCATCTAGAGTAGTAAAAAATTTGATGCCCAATGCATGCAAATTTGATTCTGCCATCCATTTGGCCAACTCCTGACCCTTTATAAGTTTTGTGGGCGTAATCTCAATATCATATTCTAAAATAACAACTATCCACTGACCTCTCTTTCCTTTCAGTAAACATTTCCTTTATTACTGTATTGGGAACAAAATCAATTATATGAGAATGAAAAATATGCACTCTGAAATCTTTCAAGTCTTTTACCAAGGAAAAGTCTTGCTTTTCCATAATATTGTATTTCAAAGAAGCATCTCTTAACACCCTATTTAAAAATTCTATGGGTTTCTCCTATCCCTCCTTGTTTTTTTGCATCAGTGCTGCTGCAATATTACGCTCTAAAGCAAAGGAAAAAATAATGAAATCCTTAGTATAATCAGGACTAGCTAAAACAAGAGCATGAGTCAATTTTGACTTTACCTC
Source organism: Pinus taeda (assembly GCA_000404065.3). Classification (NCBI taxonomy): domain Eukaryota; kingdom Viridiplantae; phylum Streptophyta; class Pinopsida; order Pinales; family Pinaceae; genus Pinus; species Pinus taeda. The sequence goes on from APFE030322362.1 coordinate 41,129, forward strand.
ACTGAATTATATTTTTGATTCTACACTCCATTTTATTTCACTTTCCTTTCTCAACATGTTGGTGATAGCTCTTAATATTTCAGCTAAATTTGGGATAAACCTCCCTAGAAAGTTAATTCTACCAATGAAAGAATGTACTTCCTTTCTGTTTCTTGGGGGATCAATTTTCATGTAGCCTCAAATCTACTTGGGTCAATTTAGATACCATCTTACTAAATTATATGGCCCAACAATTTACCTTCTTCCAGACCAAAAGAGACTTTTTAGGATTCAAGGAATTACGAAATTTTCTACATTTATCAAAGACAATTTTTAAATGAAACAAATAATATTCATCAGTTTTAGAAAACACAGTGATCCCATCTAGATATATTACAATAAATATGTCCTTTTCATTTGTAAAATCAATGTCCATTTCTCTCTAAAAATTTCCCCTACATTCATAAGCGCAAAAGGCATCTTAACATACACGAAATTTCCCCACGATGTTATGAACGGTGTTTTGTTTTGATAATTTCGATGAACTAAAATCTGGTTGTAACCAGAGAAACCATCAAGCAATGAAATTATAGAAGAACCAACCACCATGTATAGTATATGATCCATCTTTTGTAATGGATAATTATCTTTGAGAAACATTATTAAGGTTTCAAAAATCCACACATAGCCTTATTTCTCCAATCTTTTTCCTCATTGGTACTAGATTCGATAACCACTTACAAAATCTCAAAGGCACAATAATCTTAGCATCAAAAATCTTCCTTACCTCTTTTTCAATTGAATTCAGCAGAGTATGGTTCACTCTCCTTAGCTTCTATTTGAAAGGTGTTTGATCTTCTCTGATAGGAATAGTATGTTGAATAATGTTGGTATCATAGGCCTTCAAGTCTTCGTATCCCCATGCAAAAACATCAGAGTATTCTCTCAATAAATCAATGTATTTATGCTTATGTTCTGGAGTTAAGGAGTTAGAAAGATTCACAATCTTTGGGTTTTCCTTAGCTCCTATGTTACAATCCTCCACTTCGATTCCAATAGGTTGCATTTTGGTATTTTGAGCCACATTGCTGAAATCAAATAATTCTTCAAGTGGTACCAACGCTCTTGGTATTGCATTACCCTTTAACCACAAGACTTCAAGCTCTGCTTCATGTTCATCATGGTTATCATTGATATGATTCAAAAATATTTCTTATTTATCATCATCAACACAAATTTCTATACCAATATGCAAATTTTCAAACTCCTCCTTTAACTGCAAAAAAATGTCTAGTTTTCCGTCATTGTCAAACACTTGCCAGTACCTTATGTTATCCATGATAGAATTTCTATGTTTTACCTCAATTTAATTTTCTTATTTGGGTACAAAGGAATCTTACATGTACTTGTTGAGGTAGCCAATGCATCGGAAAACACATTTGGACTTCTATGAATTAGAGACAAATGATACTCTGGAAAACACTGCAAAAAATTGAAGTCAACATTTAAGTATGCCCTCAATCTAGGATGCTTGGTTGAATACCTACCTTTGATTTTATTTATGATTAGTTATGAATCTCCATGAATTGAAATTATTTTGGCTCCTGGTCTCTTCAATAGCTACAACACTGAAATAAGTGTCTCATATTCAGCTACATTATTGGTGCATTGGAAAGCAAGCTTGCAAGAATATGTTTTCGATCTGCCAGATTTTTTGTCTAAGATCCATACACCAGCCCCAACTCCTTCCTTACAAACTACCCCATAAAAATCCATATGCCCAAGGAATTCATTATTATCATATTTTGTTTGAGTCTTTGACTTCATATCTTTTTTTTTTTCGACTAGTTTTCCTTGCCTTGAATTTATTTTTCTAAACATATATCATTATATATAATAAAATAATCCATGACTGAATGTACATAATAGAGTGGGTAATTATTAGTTTTTTCTTGACTTCTTACCATATATTTCATAAGAGTCTTGTTGAAAATAGCAACAAGAAATTCTAAAAATAGAAGTGCTAAAAATAACACCTCTATAAATAGCATTTCGGGATACATTCCAATTTTAGTTAGTCCCTGAACTAAAATTGAGAATTAAATTTTGAATTTGATCTTAGCATTTGTTTGTAAAATAATTAATTAATTCATCTTGATTTAATTAGTTGTAGGAAATCAAACATGAAGTCTATGTGAAGACATGCAACAATTTCTCCACTGATTGAGGAAGTTATCCCTTGATTAAGGAGATCAAGATGAGTTGTACATTGAGTTTTAATTAGTTAGCTCAGTTATCTGAGTTAAGTCTAGTTAGATTAGTTCCAACAGTTTGTGGAACTGATTGTGAGTTCAATTAGTTAATGCATGCATGCATGTAACTGCTGCGCTTCAGATAACTGAATATTCTCTCATAAATAACTCATGCATATCAGTTCAGTCAGAGACCCAGTTGAGATCAGGTGATGGGACAATGTACTATTAGTTGCAAGAATATTCCATGGAGGATATCTCTTGCATGCAGAAGGAATCCACTCCTTGGATATTGTGCAATTACTTTTCAGTTTGATGGTTGTGTGATGAGGCCAATTCACACAGGTGGCAGCATTGGACCCCAAGAGAAACTGTGCAAGGAAATAGGGGGCTTGGAGGGCTAGAGGAAGGCATATGTTGTGTCTATTCAGTCTGTGAGTTGTATTATTCAATTGTGATGAGAGCTGGATGGCTTGTGAGCTAAAGCTTTGTGTAATCTGAACATATTTCCACTTGTATGATAATACAAAGATAGGGGTTTTAGGTTGAGGCTTTTCCCAGAGTATTCTTTTGTGTTCATGTGTGATTGCTTTCTCAATCTCAATTATGTGTGTTCTATTTGATCTTTGTCATATTCGATTAGGCTTTTGCAAGTTTGTTGTAGAAGTAGATCTTGTATTTTGCTATAGTATATTGGATAATATATTGATCTACAGTGGGAAATTATACATGGTATCGGAGAAAAGGTGATCAAAGCAAAGAACAATATACAAATAAGGGAGAAGTTTGAAGGTTGAAGTTTCTGAATATAGAAATCGATTTCTTATCGCATCTCAATTTCACCAATGGCGTTCAACAGTTTAAGACTCGAATATGCCCTTGATGGTAGCTCGAATTATATAGTTTGTAAGGATCGCATGGAAGAGTATTAGAGGATAACCATCTACAGGAATTCATTGATCAAGAAGTCCCCAAGCCAGTAGTGGCTAATTCTACAGAATTGGAAAAATGGAAGAAATGTGTAGCTAGAGCAAGGAGAATCCTTCTGTAGCGAGTTCATTACCACATAGTCTCGAGTATCCATGAGAAGGAGACACCGTTTTCAATGTGGAAAACATTGAAAGATCTATATTAGAACAACAACAATTAGAGGAAGTTGGCGCTAAAAGACAAGCTTCGGAAAATTAAGTGTGAAAAGGATGACATAATCTCTACATATCTGAACAAGCTCACCACCTGCAGGGATGAGCTTGGAAGTGTAGGGATCATGACATCCGATGATGACATGTTGAGTCTAGCTCTCCTTGATCTTCCTAAGAGCTGGCATAGCTACCAAGACTCGGTAAATGGAAGAGAGAAATTACCAGATTGGGAATGACTTTGGTCGGATATGATGTAGGAGGAGATAAGAAGAAGCACCAGAGATGGATCCTCATCAAAGAAAGATGATGAGGAAAATCTAGCCTTAGCATGTAACGTGAGGAAAGGGAAAGGGAAGATGTCCCATTCCAAATCTAGTTCTTCCCGTGGTGGGAAGAAGTTTGACAAATCAAAAGTTCGATGCTTTCATTGTCATGAGGTGGGCCATTATGCTATGAATTGTCCACAAAAAAATCCAAGGGATCCTCAAAGGGATTAAAAAGTGAGGCACTAGCTTCATAGTTTGAGTTGGATTTCTCTCTAATCGCATGCATGGTTTCATCCATGGTGGGATGTGTTTGGTACCTGGACAGTGGATCTTCATTCTACATGAACGGTGACAAGAATCTTTTCAGTACTTTGGAGGAGAAGGATCTCCAGATGCAGATTGAGATGAGTGATGATGGAAAGTACAATGTTTCAGGTGAAGGTACGGTTGTGTTTCAGAGGGAGCATGGATCTCCTCACACCCTGATTGATGTAAAGTATGTACTAGGCCTGAAGAAGAATCTTGTGTCTGTTGCTATGCTAGAAGATAAAGGCTATGATGTAGTCTTTAGTAAAGGAAAGGTATTCCTGAGGCATATCAACATTGGACAGACCAAGAGAATTGGGATTTGAGTAAAGGATATCTACAAGCTAGAGGTAGATGACTGTGCCACATTGAGTTCCAAAGCTGAGTTGGTGTAGAGCCAAGATGTTGGTGAGCTATGGCATAGAAGATTAGGCCACTTACAGCATGGAGCCCTAAAGATCATGCAGTAGATTTCTACTAGAATTCCCAAGGGAAAACTGGAGCAGACAGATACATGCAAAGGTTGTACCTTGGGTAAGTATGCGAAATATTCCTTTCAGGATCGAGACAGTAGAGCTGGAGCAATCCTGGAGCGAGTTCACAGATATGTTTGTGGACCATTCTCTACAGCCTCCACTGCTAAACAAAGGTAATATGTTATTTTTATTGATGATTTTTCTCGTAGATGTTTGATCTATTTTATGAAAAAGAAGGATCAAACCTTCTTGAGGTTTTGTGAGTTTAAATCCTTGGCAGAGAAAGAATCTAGAAAGAAAATAAAAACCTTGCATAACGACAATGGTGGAGAGTGTCTCCCAATAGTTTAAGGACTTCTATGCTGCATAAGGAATTAAATGGGAGTTGACAAAACCCCATAACCCACAACAGAATGGGGTGGCCAAAAGGAAGAACAAATCGATTGTGGGAGCATCTCAAGCGATGTTGCATGACTAAAGCCTACCACTTCATTTGTGGGTTGAGGCATGCAATACAACAGTATACTTGCAAAATAGAAGCCCACACCATATACTGGGAATGAAGACACCTATGGAGGCCTTTTCTAGGAAGTGACCAGATGTGAGTCACTTTCAGATCTTTGGATCATTGGTTTATTGCCATGTGACCAAAGATGCCTGGAAGAAGCTAGATCCAATCGCTGAGTTGGGGATACTTGTGGGGTACAACGATACTCCCCACAACTATCACGTGTTCCTAACTACCAGTCAGAGGATAGTGGTACATAGAGATCTGAATTTAGACAAGTAGAAAGCCATGCGAGTATCACTTGAGAGGGAGCTTAAGTTGCATGCAGAGGAGGAACTTTCAGTTCCTAAGGAGGAGGAGCCTCATATTGATGTGGAGCAGCCGCATGTAGAGGATCTGGGTGTCGAGACATCCACTCATGCTAAGTCTTCCAGAGATGGGCAGAAACGCTCAAGGGAAGCTGAAAAGTTGATGCTGGATGCATAGGAGAATGTGGGACAACCATCTTCTCAGTGTAGACAAAGGAGGTCACTCGAGCCGTACACTGGTTACATGGCCCTGGTTGGGGAGTGTGTAGAGTCCGAGCCTTCTTCATTCAAGGAGGCAGTGTAGAAACCAGTTTGGGTTGATGCAATGGTGGAGGAGTACGACTCCATCATTCAAAACTGTGTTTGGGATGTTGTCCCAAGACCTCAGGACAAGTCAGTGGTGAGTTCTAGATGGCTTTACAAGGTAAAGCAGGAAGCTGATGGCAGTGTTGAGAAACATAAGGCAAGGTTTGTTGCCCGTCGTTTCTCACAGGTTGAGGGGATTTACTACGATGAGAATTTTGCTCCTGTAGCAGGGTACTCATCAATCAGATCAATGTTGGAACTATAAGCTCAGATAGGTTGGAGGATCCATCAGATGGATGTGAAGATGGTGTTCCTCAATGGGAAGATTGAGGAGGAGGTGTACATTGAGCATCCAGAAGGTTTCAAGACCCTTAATCATGAGTCGCATCTGTGCCGACTCAAGAGGGATTTCTATGGGATCGACAACTATTTCACCAAGTTGGGATTCACCAAGAGTGAAGCAGATGCAAACCTTTACCACATCATGGTAGAAGGTAAGCCATTGATCATTTTTCTTTATGTCGATGATCTGATTTTGACAGGTGATGATCAGCTAATCAAGTCTTGCAAGTAGGACCTTGCAAGAGAATTCGAAATGAAAGAAATGGGCCTGATGCACTACCTTCTAGGCATGGAAGTGTGGCAAAATGATGGAGAAGATTTTGTGTCTCAAGGCAAGTATGACAATGAGATACTCAGGCGGTTCCGCAGGGAGAAGTGCAAGCCCATGTAGACTCCTCTAGCTGGTAACTGGAGGAAGGAGGATGCTACTTCAGGTGAGGTAGTAGCTACTATTGTTTATCAATAGTTTGTGGGTTCACTTATGTATCTAGTGAACACACAACTAGACTTATGCTTTGTAGTGAACCAGTTGAGCCAAGCTATGGTTCAGCCTACCAAGTTGTTTTGGAAGGCATGAAGCATGTGGTGAGATACCTCAGAGGCACATCTCAGTATGGATTGTGGTACAGACGGATAGAGGAGCTGATGCTTCAGGGCTTCACAAATGTGGATTGGGCAGGGAGTCCATCAAACCGGAAGAGCACTTCTAGACGAATCTTCAACCTTGGTTCAACTACAGTTTCCTGGTACAGCAGGAAACACAGGTCAGTTGCACTTAGCTCAGTAGAGGCTGAATACATGGCTACCAGTCAGGCTGCATGTGAGGCCATTTGGATGCAGAAGATTCTAGTGGGATTGTTTGGCCAAAGGATGGATCCAATAGTGATCTACTACGATAAGCAGAGTTGTATCAAACTCTCTAAGAATCTAGTTTTTTCATGACATGTCCAAGCACATTGATATCCGGTACCATCATCTTTGGGACTATGTGGTGAAGAGGATCATGTTGTTGTTGTATGTTTCGACCGAGGAATAGGATGCAGATATTTTGGCTAAGGAATTGTCAAAATGCAAGTTCGAGTTCCACAGAGAAGGGATTGGGTTTACTGATAATCCCTTTCTTGTTGAGAGGGAGTTGAAAATAGAAACAAGAAATGCTAAAAATAGAAGTGCTAAAAATAGCACTACTATAAATAGCATTTCGAGATACATTCCAATTTTATTTAGTCCCTGAACTAAAATTGAGAATTAAAATTTGAATTTGATCTTAGTAGCTATTTGTAAAATAATTAATTAATTCATATTGACTTAATTAGTTATAGGAAATCAAACATGAAGTCTATGTGAAGACATGCAACAATTTCTCCATTGATTGAGGAAGTTATCCCTTGATTAAGGAGATCAAGATGAGTTGTACTTTGAGTTGTAATTAGTTAGCTTAGTTATATGAGTTAAGTCCAGTTAGATTAGTTCCAACAGTTTGTGGAACTGATTGTGAGTTCAATTAGTTAATGCATGCATGCATGTAACTGCTACACTTTAGATAACTGAATATTCTCTCATAAATAACTCATGCATGTCAGTTCAGTTAGAGACCCGGTTGAGATCAGGTGATAGGACAGTGTACTATCAGTTGCAGGAATATTCCATGGAGGATATCTCTTGCATGCAGAAGGAATTCATTCCTTGGAGATTGTGCTGTTACTTTTGAGTTTGATGGTTGTGTGATGAGGCCAGTTCACACACGTGGCAACATTGGGCCCCAAGAGAAACTGCGCAAGGAAATAGGAGGCTTGGAGGGCTAGATGAAGGCATATGTTGTGTCTATTCAATCTATGAGTTGTATTGTGCGATTGTGCTTAGAGTTGTATGACTTATGAGCTGAAGCTTTGTGTAATCTGAACATATTTCCACTTGTATGATAATATAGAGATTGGGGTTTTAGGCTGAGGCTTTCCCCAGAGTATTCTTCTGTGTTCATGTGTGAGTTCTTTCTCATTCTTAGTTATATGTGTTCTATTTGATCTTTCTCATATTCGATTAAGCTTCCGCAAGTTTGTTGTAGAAGTAGATCTTGTATTTTTCTTTAGTATATTGCATAATATGTTGATCGACAGTGAGAAATTCTACAAGTCTCCCTATATAACCTCCTATGTTGCCCAAAAGCGAGAATAGTTGCATATGTCATATCATCTGCAATGTGGCCTGTAAATTTTCTCCTAAAGATCTTGACAAGATAATTACTTATTTTGGAGGTATATCAACAACAAAAATATCCATGACTACACCTTTTGCTATGATTTAGGCAAGGGTTACACATAAATCCTAGATAAAACCTAAGCACCTTACATTTCTTGAATCAAAATAAAAAAGGTCTTTATATGGTCTCGTTATATCTAATATGAGTTTCTCCATAATCAATTTGGGCATGAGATTATGTGAAGCACCTGAATCGAGCACAAAATCATGAAAAATGAAATCATAAATGTTAAGCATAACATAAAATGGTGGTACATTACCATCTTGTTACTTTCCTTCAACTTTAGGTCCAAACAACAATTTAGGTTGGTCATCACTTAGGTTTACTGTATTTTTTCCCTCTTCTGTCTTTAATGCTTTTATAACTTGACTTCTATATACATCCTTTTTCATTAATTTAGTTAGAGGAACATAAATTTTAACTTTTGACAACTTATATTCAATGTTGGAAGAAGGTTGAGGCTGTTGGCTTATAGGGGCTTGACCCAGGTTCAAAAGATTTATTTAGCCAAACAAATCCTGTAGCTACTGGCCCTTTCGGCAATAGCCCATAGGGCGTAGACCGAAGTCTCACCCGAGGTAGCAAGGGAGGGTGCTGGAACCAGGTTTCCACACCCTTGGGATGTCTTGATGTGATCTGGAGGTTTCGCATACCATTCTGCGGCTTCAAACTACTCTGCTTCGCGCAGATCCAGCCCCAGAATACTCCTTAATACTTATTAATGTGTTGTTTATAGACTCAATCTATTTTTTATGGTCTCTAAGCAAACATTTATCTGAATTAACCAGTTCGTGCACTTAAAATAGATACAGATTCACATATATGCATAACATAAGCATACGTGCATAGATAAAACAATTATATTAACCACACATTAGCCAGATCCGCGATAATTCAAATTTAACACATAATTTCAGAATCAACTTATCTTTATTCAATTTCTTCACCAGTACATCCAGATCTGTCCTACGCACACAACTACAGGGGACTGCGCGCACAGCTGCGGACTCTTCCAGACCTCTATGCACACAATTGTAGAGCCTCTATCTACTACCCAACACCCTCAACTCAGACTTACAGATGCTTAAATACTTTTCTTCTCAAAAACCCATTACATATTAGATCCGAGATTACATATCAAAAAGTTGTTTTCTACCCATAGAGCCTCGCTCTCTTTATATCTTCCTATGGTCCATGGACTGACTTACTTCCTATTATTCTATATTATTTCTTGGGCACCTTGCGCATTCTTGGGAGCCTTTATCCTATCTCTATCCAAAATTTTGGGCTTTTTGCCCCATAATCGTTACGCGGGGCTTCTACTACTCAATAGTCCCCCAACACAATCATCATGACTCGTCCCCAGTCACTCAGCTGGTGAGGGAATCTTTGCGTGGAGGTCGGTCAGCAACTTCTACATGTCGCATGTCCCTTCAACAAATTTTACTCCGAACCTCTGTACCCATTCCAAGTGAGCTGCTAATGCATCCCTAGCATGTGCAATTGCTTGCTCGATATCATACACATCCTTCATATGCACTAACTTCCCTTCAATCGTTGTAGAGACACTAAATGCTTCATCAAGCCAGGGTTGGATGCATTCTTTAAGGACTGCCTCCTATTTCCACACCGCGTCAACTCGGGCCTTGAGAGATTGGGCCTCCTTCATTTTCACCAACCGTTTGTGATAGCAACTGTCTCTGCATCCCCTTGAGCGGTGTCATAGGCCTGCTATAACTTGCGTGCCTCAGTTTCCACTTTCTGTATAGTTGGGTCCTCCTGGAGGGATGTGAGCATAATGAGAGACTGATCTAGTAGTCTCGAGCATTCATGGATAACACTCCTCATAATTTCCAATCCAGCTTGAATTTCACCGCGGCACTATTCTCATTCTGCTAGGGGTGTGGGTGGCTGTGCCATGAGGCAGAGCTCGACAATTTATAACGTTAGTTCCTCCTGGGTTCTTGCAGCCTCTTGCTGGACTATACGAAATCCGGCTGTCATGTGCTAAATCTTGGTAGCTGTTGGGAGGTCTCCAGGGATGGATAGCACAAGTACCGTGCTACATGCCTCTGTCACAGCTTGCTCTACTACCTGGTAGCATGCAGCCAAGTCATCATGCTGGAGAGTGACCTGTTCTAACTTTTCCTTTTTCTCTATCAAGGTGTTGAAGGCGTGACCTTCCCTGGCGCAAAGCTCATTAATGACCCCCTCTTACAGTTGTTATGGTATTTCCCTAGATGGGGCGTCCAAATTTAATCCACAACTACGTTCTTCGCCTGCGGCTTTGACTAGGATAGTGCCTGCTAGCAGCGGGAGGGTGTTTGGTGTGGACGTGCATACCATCTGCTCGACGGCGGCTGCATCTTCTGCTGGCTATATAGTGACCCTACCCGGGGGTCGCACCTATAATGCCTGTAACTGTGCTCAGATCTCCCCCAACACAGTTGTCTGCTCAGTGATTAGTTCGGTCAACGCACTGGTGGAAACATTGCTTGTTGGCTGGATGTTGTGAATGAATTCTTTTGCCAAAGCCTTTGTTGTTTTGGGATTTTTTCTTAAGGTCAATGGTTCCTTACCACGCGACCGCTTAAGGTGGTCCTGCATCTCCGTTTCCTGTTGCGGGTCCTGTTCCAAGTCCATTTCCTGATCTGCCTGTTTCTCTTCTACTATCGGGCTCTTGGTAGCCTCCTGCTGCGAAGCGGCCTATTGTTCCTAACATGTCTTTTCTACCAGTTGAGTGAGTCATTGCTAGCATTCCCTCTTCTGTTGTTGGGCTGCCATCCTGTTCATAATGACCTTGTCTAGGGTGTGCCATTCTAGAGGCCATGCTGCTAATACTGCGTAAATGGCATCATTTGTTGCAATGAATGGATGTGTGACCCATGATCGCTTTGGGTCCTTTCGCACCCGGATATACAAGTGATGCATGTATGCTTTGAACTCGACCGTGCTTTGGAAAGTATTGTAGATCATGGGAGACATTCGCGGTCTTCGAGCAATCTATGTCCCTTTATTCCCTTCCATGGAGGTCCAAAAAGCTCGAATTTCAGAACCCTTGTTGCGTCCTTTGTAGTCCAGAGTGAAATATACCGCATCGCTTCGGGTAGGCTATCCTCAATGATGGGAAATTGGCTCTCCTATGGCAGTTTGCCTATAACTAGAAGGAGTGATAAGAGCAACCATGCATAATGAAATGTCTTACCTCTATCCTGTGCTTCTTGAAAATTGGTTAGAAATTCGTCGAATAAAAATTGTGCCCAATTGAACTGAACCCCTTCGACGCACTGCCCCCCTAGCACAATGATAGGAGCTGACACCTCATCTGCACAAAAATTCCTCATGAGTTTACCAGCTAGTAGCTGAGTGGCGGCTCATACTGCGTGGTCGTTGATGCTTGCAATGACATACCCCTGCTTTCCTTTTTCCAGCTGGTATTTGGCCTTCATTGTTTCGGCGAGGCCTACCTTGCTACTTGTTCCTACTGTGTCTGTGGGGTCGTTCCCTTTAAGTGGAAGGTGCGTAATTCGGTGGATTAAGTTGGCTATGATCAGGATTGGCTCTTCCAACCAGAGATATCCATCATGTATGAGACATAGTAGCTGTCAGATCACAAATATGGTGATGGTTGTGCGGTGATAGTGAGGTACCCACTTGAGATTTAGTAGTCCCTCCTTCTCCACATCTAGCAACAATTTCCTTGACAATAGCTTATCTTCGACCAATTCAGGGAACTTTTCGCTGTTTTCAAGGTCCCAATCTTCGAACTTGATGGTTGGAATGTGCCCCATCAGCAACCCTTCGAACCTTATTTCATCCAGAAGAAGCAGGCTCTGGAGCATATTCTTTGCAGCATCCACATTCTTTGGTATCTTGGTCATCCCAGTCCAGGAAGAAATATATGAAGGTAGTGATGGAAGTTGGAATGCAACATCTTCTTCCTCAACCTGTGTGTTGATCTAATCAATCAAGGCTTGCAGATCATCGACATCCTCAGTGGGTTCAGTGGTCATTGCCTTGCCTTTGTCAACTGCCAACCGTTTGTTGAATCTTGGTGAGGCCCAGATTGTTCCTATCGTCTGCTTGTTCTTCCTGGGTCGTAGTGTGCATGGAGACTTTGGAACTTTGGGAACCTGAGTCACGTCCTCTGGCTCTTCCTGATTTAGTTGCATTTCCTCTGTGAACCGTGCTTTGGTTCTGGCCATGGTACTCATGGGGTGCCTGGTAGTCAAGTTCTCGCTACTTTTTTCTATTTCAAAGCGCTAATATTCCAGTGCCAACCACAGATTATGAGATTTAAAAAATCCCTTCCCTCCTTTTCTAGTTTATTAGTGGCATCTAATTGGCAGATATTTGCGTATCTAGTCTGGAACTCTCGTCTTAATGTCCTACTACCCGCTCCTCTTTGACGTAACCTAACTTTCTTGTCCAGACTAATGTTGCCAATGGTCATCTTTCGACTTTTCCCCACGGTAGCACAATCCTTGGGGCCCAGCTGCGATCTTGTGGACTGCCTTACTTGGCAAAGAATCCTTTTTCCACATCATCTTTCCACAGACTTGTTTATAGTCCCACACCTTCTTTCAACTGCTTGGGGTGCTGAGACTGTAGTTTCTGCTACTAGTTAGGTGTTCGCACCTTTGGTTCGATTTCTCAACTTCCCTACTAGTGCGGGCTACAAGCACCTCTCGCGCGTCTAGGTAGATAGTCTATTGGTAGGCACTATTATCGGGCATATGTTCTTTCGTAAGTGCGGGCGCAACCATGATAGCAAGGTCACAACCCATTCCTATGCTACTCTGCTGGATTCGTCCCTTCTTAGCACACTTTGCTTCCTTGGTCGTATCCATAGTTTATTGATGTTGTGGGGTCGGTGGTTACCCTATCTTTTATGGGCTCTCTTTTGTCATCTATTACAGGCCCAGTGAACCCGTGGTATCTGCAACTTCCCTAATTCCTTGCTGACCTTGGCGCCGGCTGCTAGCGAACCGGTTTGTTGTGGTGGCTTTGGGCTACTAATTCTAAGTTGGTTGGGTGTCTGCACCTCATACACTTGTAGCCTATGCTGGTGAGGAATGCTTACCTTGTTTCACTCTCCCATCCATGTGTGCGCCCACCTTTGACACCCACGCCATTTCCTTCGTGTCCTTGGAACTGCACCCTTTCCTAAAGCAATGGTTGCGCGTGGTGCCTCTGCGGATATTTCCAGTGGGTTTTTTCTTCCCTTCGTCGATTCATACTAATCAGATAGCTACTTCTTTGCCCCTATTGTCACCATCCTGTTACAATTTAGTGTGGTTACTTCATGCAGTTAGTTCTACCATCGTTCAATCTCTTCATCTGAGTCTGACGTGCAAGAACTATCCCGGTCCCATGAGAGTCTATCATTCATTGTTGGATTTACCCTGTACTGATCTTGTGCTGTAATCTGGTAGATACAGTCCAATTCACCATCATTGTCTTCGTCGCGCACTGGCTTAGTATAACATGCCCCTTCAACTGGATCCAACGGAACCACTACACGAAGAGATTTATTTTTGAATATCATTTTTCGTTTCTTGAGGTTGATGACTCCATTCATATCCATTGCCTAATCTATCCCTAAAAACGCAGGATATGGGTTACTATCGTCCACAATTTCTATGACCTAAAAGTTGGTTTGTGTGCTAGCGCCATCGATGTCTATTGTAACCCTTTGCAGTCTTCCCATCGGCAGGATCTTTTGTTGGTTAGCCATCCGTAACTGGATCGAGGACCGTTGTAGTGTGGGTCTGCCCATGTGCTCCTAAGTCTCTTTTGGTAGGACATTCGGATCGGACCCCAAATCCAAAACGACTTGGTCCATCTCATAGTCTCCAATTTAGATAGTCAATCGCATTTCCCACCCAGTGTGCAAAGCATGTTTACCTAACTTCTGGACCATGCACGGTTTGTCCACTCCTGCACAGTGAGTTATCAATTCTTGTAGTCCCTTCAACACTTTAGCATCCCAGAGTAACATCATGCATGTTTCCAAGAAGGTGGTTAGCATAGACGTATCCTTCTCAAGTCCAAATTGATCCTTATTGTCCGAAGTAGAAGCTTCCGTGAAGTTCTTCTTGGATTCCATAAAATTTTCCTTCACATGCTCCAAGTCAAATTCTGGTAGTTTTGAGGGGGCTTTACGGACCCATGTATCTACCTCTGGATGCTTCCCCTTATCTTCCACTATACCATCGCCACTTCTGAGCATCATATTTACTTTAGGATCTTCCACACGTGATTCAACTTTCAACATTTGGATGTTCTGAGTAGGGTTAACCAAAAGCACCCCCTTTTCCCGCTTTTGAGCAATCAGCACGGGGAAATTGACTGCTTTGTGATCAAATTGGTAATATTAAGGGAAATAGGCTTTGGTCAGGTTCATGCAATCATGCGCGTAATGCCCAGTCCTCCACGGTTATAGAAAATTAATTGTCCTTGACCCCGTCCAGGTCCCATTCCCTAGTGGCCCCGTTCGTGTCCTTGGTATCCTCCTCACGCAAGTGGTGCAATGGGATCCTGCCCATGCGCCTCCATCTACATCCTATAAGTAGGTGTTTGATCCATTAACATCTCGTAACTATGGAAATTTCTTTCATTGTGGCCCACCGTCCTACAAAAGTTTCAAAATAATTTTTGAGGGGGGGGGTTGTCTTAGGTTCGGAAATAGTTGACAATTGTCCGTGGCATGCTTTCCTCCCACCTGACAGATTACGCACCAGAGTGTGGGCATCATGCTTGGCCCAACTTATACCTTTGATCGCAATGTTATTGGCCCCCCTTCTGCCATATAGTTCACGAAGATTGAACAATGGTCCTTATCGTGGCCCTGGCCCTTACATTTGATACACCACACCTCTTCCCGTGCTTCTGTCTGAGGCGCCTAGCCTTGTTTCAAACTTCGCATTTCTAGAAATAGGTTTTGTCTTTGGGCTTAGATTTGTTGTACTCCCAACCCTGGATCCTATATTGGGGTTTCATGCAACCTCATTGCTGTCTCCAACGCTTCAGCTTGGGTTGAGATCTTTTGTCCTGATAGAGTCATCCTCACATATGGTGTTAATGGTGCAACAAACCAAGCATAGTGTTGCGCATCCGACAGTGTCATGTTTGCCTCACGGATGGTACTTTTTAATATATGATCTAGATCCCACCAGGTTTCACCGGGCGACATTACGATTTCCTTGGACCCAATAACTGACTGTGCTTCTGACTTTGGCCATCCAAATTCCTTGTTTATTACCTCCTAGATTACTGATATTCCCTCATTTGGATGATCACTTGAGTATTTCATGTACCAGGTCAACGCGGGTCTTGTAGCGCACTAACTAAGGTAGCCTTCTTGATGATATCATCTGTGGTGCCTTGAGCATCCCATACAGACTTTATCACAAACCAGAACCAGCCTGGTTCCTCATTTCCTACACCCTTAAATATTGACGGATGGACTGCACTGGCCATCTCGAATTTTGGTGGTGGTGGGGTTAGAGGTGGGGTCAATGTTGGTGTGGGCATATTTGATGTAGGTGAAGCAGATGGTGGCATGGACAGAGGTGGTATCAGTGAGAAGCACTCCTTGATCAACCGAACTGCACTTCACGGTGAGAATTGCACGAGCTCCTCCTTGCTTTCCCATGAAATAGAAATCAGAGGACTGTTCTTTGGCCCTCCCATTCTGCAGTAACCTCTTCCACTCCACGTTACTCCAGACATCAATAAACACGCATAATCTATTTTTCACACAACAATGTCTTAATCCAAGTATTCAATGTTGTGATATATTTACCTCGAGGTCCTTGGAGAAATCACCTTTCTGCTTCCCTATAACTCACATTTGTGTCTATCGTGAACTCAGTGATAAATCCTCATATTACTCGATCTAGCCAATGATCTACTGCACATGCAATTTTATCTTTGGTGGCTTCTAGCTTGCGCACCAGTTCTAGAGTCCACACAATAGGCTGATGTAATATGCACCTTCCCACGCTGTCAACTAACCTCACTATCCACTTGTAAATTTCTACTAGAAATGTCGCGAAGAAGACCTCATGGATATCTATGTATATATAGTGGTCCAACCAATATTCCTCTAATATCCGTAGATTTCCGTTTTCCTGAACCGCGAACTCGTGGAGCTTTAGATCCAGCCACTCTTCAAGCTTTTTCTTTGTAGGGTTCCAGTGTTCCAACATTAGACACCCTTTAGGCAAATCCCGGTCCTGGCAATGGAACCATTTGTTGGCTTATAGGGGCTTGAACCAGGTTCGGAAGAGTTATTTAGCCAAAAAAATCCAGCAGCTACCGACCCTTTCGGCAATAGCCCGTAGGGCGCAAACTAAGGTCTCACCCGAGGTAGCAGGGGAGGGTGTTGGAACTAGGTTTCTACACCCTTGGGATGTCTTGAGTGGTTTGGAGGTTTCACACTGTTTTGTGGCTTCGTGCCACTCTGCTTCACATAGATCCAGTCCCAGAATACTCCTTAATACTTATTAATGCATTGTTTATAGACTCAATCTACTTTTTATGGTCTCTAAGCAAACATTTATCCGAATTAACCAGCTCGCACACTTAAAATAGATACAGATTCACATATATTCATAACATAAGCATACATGCATAGATCAAACAATTATAATAACCATACATTAGCCAGATCCACGATAATTCAAATTTAACACAGAATTTCAGAAGCAACTTATCTTTTTTGAATTCTTCACCAATACATCTAGATTTGTCCTGCACACTCAGCTGCAGGGGTCCTCGCACACAGCTACGGACTCTTCTAGGCCTATGTGCACATAGCTATAGAGCCTCTATCTACTACCCAATACCCCCGACTTGGACTTATAGACACTTCAAGAATTTTCTGCTTAAAAACCCATTATATATCAGATCTGAGATTACATATCAAAAAGTTGTTTTCTACCCATAGAGACTCGCTCTATTTATATCTTCCTATGGTCCACGGACTGAATTACTTCCTATTATTCTATATTATTTCTTGGGTGGACAACCCTTTGACTCAACCTTTTACCTTTCGCTCTCTGCACATTCCATGGAGCCTTTATCCTATCTCTACCCAAAATTTTGGGCTTTCTGCCCCATAACCATTGTGCGAGGCTTCTGCTAACCAACAGAGGCCTTTCTACCTCTTCAACATTTGCATCTTGTTTTCGAGTGGCTTCCTTTGGAGGATCAATATTTCTTTGACTTGTAGAAGGTGTATCAATTTGGATCTTTTTAGGAGGATTTCCTATAAAAAATTTATTTCCCAAATTATACTATTTGTGCACATCCATAATGGCATTTCTATAGCAGTGTTTTTGATCCTCTGATTCTATAGGTATCACATCTTGTTGTGCTAATAAGAAAAATATTGTTCCTCTTTGGTTAAGAAAGCATTATCTATTTCTCCTTCACCAAAGAGATTTATCTGATTCTCTTATGGCTCATCTACTGTCTCATTTTATTCGTCTACATACTTTTCTTGAAAAGGAGGTCTAATTTGTTGTTGATCTACTAGGTTTCTTGGCTCTCTTTCTTTAATTTGGGGTTGTTGCCTTCTGAAATTTGGATTCTTGATCTGAGGAATCCCTTGCGGCTCTCTTGTTGCAACCTTATCTGTCAAAGTCATTCTTTCCATCATTCTTTCCATAGTTTTAACTAAATTGTCCATATTTACATCTGATGATAAAGAAGCTTCTTGTTTAATGGTCTCTCTCTTCTCAGACCTCATCTTAGCTTTATTGACTAGTAGATTAGCCTCTACAATAACAACATTCTTTTGCATCTATTCTAAAGTGGTTGTATTTATTCCTCTCAACTGATATGCCATGTCAACATCAAAACCATCTTAATATTGAAGTAAATCCAATCTCAGTGGGGGACTTATTATATTGGAATAGAATTATAAATATTTTTTAATCTATCTGAATAAGCTTGAACTGACTCTCTTGGAGCTCTTCTTAGACTTCCATATTCTGCAAGAATCTAAAATGATTAATTTCTTTTAAACTGGAATGGTTATAGTTTATATTAAAAGGTCACACCCATCCGCAACAAAATCGAGTCTTTACATAGATTTATCCCTACTTCAGCAAGCTGATAAAAGATTCTTGGTCCATCTTGTCTATTGCAATAGCTATGGCTATCCTACTTACAAAAATTTCCCATTTTGGGATATCTACAACTATAACTTCGATAGAATTGAAATAAGAGGTATATATATTTACAGTTCATCATTTTGATAAAACAAAAGCAAGACCAATACAGAGGTGGTTAGATATCCATAGGGTTTGGGCTATTTAGATCGAGGTTCGGGGAAGCCTCTTCTGAGTATTTGGAATTCTCTTGGTCTGTCACGAACTCCAAGTTTTCCTCCATACCATCCTCCAATGCTTTGACCTTGAGCTTCAAATTTTCTAGCTAATGGCGCAGTGCGTCCACTTTGTCCTCAAGTTTTCTTATGTGTTCCCTTTTCTCAATCTCCCTTTCCTACATGGGCATATTCTCGTGCATTTTCTGATGCATGATGCGTTGGATTTCTGACAGTGCTTCTCACAGGTCCTAATGATCTTGAACACAGGTGAGACAGGAGGGTCTATATATGCCACCCTGCACTAAGGAACTAACCCTCAGCCCACTAGAACTCAACTTGTGGCTTCCCCACATTCCCAAAAAAAACCTATCTTCAAAACCGTACATGTTAGCTTCCAAAACCTCAATTTTTATCAAGCTCCATAAATTAGCACTATTTTCCATGATCTCCCACAGCCAGACATCCTCTGTCACCCACAATAGACTTCCCTAATCCTCGCAAGTATGCACTACCAAACCTCACCTTGAATCCATTCTCCTCCCTCTTCCGGAGAGAATTATGAACCCACCTGATGTCCTAAATACACTCTGACTAAAAACACTCAGGACAACCTAAGGCCATCACCCACGACCTTCCAATTATACTCAGAATTTCTTTATTTTCCTTCAAAACCTTAGATAGACATACCATCTTACCCTTATTTTGACTCTTCACAACATAATTCATAGCCTCCATGACATAGAAGCCGATACATAGCAGCCTTGTCCCTATTCACCAAGCTTTCACAAATGCCATCGTCCCACTCTCAAACCTTAAAACATAGAAAATTTACATCCCAGTTTGCACTTTAAACTTCCTTCCTGACCAGGACGTGATGTAAAGATGAGAGAGGATATTTATGCAATCGAGATCCCATGAGTACTCCATCATAATTCCATCCTCCATTAATTTCCCACTAAGCTCCTGATCTCTATCAGTCATTCCTACAATTCTCTCACGAATGAGCCTGACTTCACTATGGTCTTGAATTAAATTTTGCTCTATAAAACTCAAATCCCTGTAGATGCCCGAGGTGATGCACAACCAATTCTCCAAGAACCAGGGCAGAAATGGTGAGGCCACACACTATGACTTAATCTTGAAACAAATGTGTTACAAAATTTCCATAGGATACCACGTTTCGAACTATTATGGATTTCTGGCTTGCCACAAGTCTGCACAGCTGGCAGGAGCTTGTAGAGGGTGATATGACAAGGGGAGCAGGAACCCATGTTGGAGCTTGTAATGTAGAGGTGGAGGTTAGAAAGGGGAGGGGCCACAAGAAAGGGGGAAGGGGAGGGGGAATGGGAGAAAGGGGAGGGGAGGTTGGTGGGGGGGTGGAGGAAGGGATAGGAAGGGGAGGGGGAGGGAGATGCTAGGAGAGAGACAGGGGGAGAAGGGGGGGGCTTCATATCATTATGTTATGTTGTAAATTTTCCACATCCATACCTATCCATTGAGGCTTTATTTATGACTTACATATATCTCTCTTGATTTTCTTAAGGAATTTTTGTCAAGAACAACATCATTTATCACACATTTTTCCTCTTCCAGATCGCTTGACTTATTGGCATGTCTGTCAACATCTGATTGTTTCCCCTCAAGACATGATAAAAGGTCATCAAGTCGAAAGGAGGGATCAAGTTATGGGATCTCATAATGATTTGATTCAGGTTAGAGATTTTAGCCTTTTAAGTGTTAATCATATGCCTTATAATGATCATGGAGTCTCCCAACATCTCAATATTATTTATCCCATTTCTTTGTTCCACGATTAGTCCTAGGAGCATTCCATAAGATTCAACTTGGTTATTGGTCTTCCAACCTAGTCCCCAAGCATAAATAAATTCAATTATTCCTTTTGGGATTAATGAGAATCCCTCCCCCCTCCTTCCACCCCAAGAATTCGTTTTGATGCACCGCCGAATTGAAGGGTCCACTTATTTTTGGTTTTTAGCCATTCCACCTCTTCATTTAGGGATAGCCTCAAAATCCAATTGGCTTGAACATAGGGAGTATGCTCCAAATCTCGGGGGGTCAGGGGGACCTCCCATGGGGCTATCCATTCAGATTCAAGTAAATCCAAAGAAGGGTCATTGAATGATTTATGCAGCTCCATATAGGTCGAGAGGGTTGTCATGGATATATTCCTTACTGGGATCCTTATTCCTGGATATCCTTATTTTAAAATTGAAGTGGATTCTTTTTGACCTCCCAATGAGAAAGAAAAACTTGATGAAATTGTTGTAAATTGGCAATGTTTCATCTGCTAATTTCCTATACCATTTCATACTTCACCAATAAAACTTTGAGCAAACAACCTTATTTGAACATCATCATCATCAACCTCTTCTAATTATGAAAAATCATTCATCTTATCAATGTGTTGTTGAGTTATAGTGGGTGTAATACCATCGAATTGGGGTGTACATTGTGAATAATTAAGTGGCATAACATTTAATGGTTGTTGCAAAATCAAAGTGGCATATTGGGTTGTCATGATTGGAATATGAGAGGAAGATGAAATTATAGTTGTACTTGATATTAGAAGTGGCAAAGATAGCGGGACTCTAATCTGTTGAGTTTTTATATAAGGAGTATGAATGAGAGATGTAACGGGGACAGTAGAAAAGGAAGGAATCACAGGTGAGGTCAATGATGGAATAGAAGGAGAAATGATAGTCTGTTGAACTATGGATGTTTCTTGAGAAGCCTGATTCAACTAAGTTGCCATATCTTCAAGATTTTCAAACTGATATGCAATGTCTATTAGAATTTGAAAAAATAGAAATTTTTGTTGAATTGTATGGTTTCAAAGTGGATTCATCAAAGAATGTTTCTGGAACAAAACTTTCTGACTTGGTTCTAAAAAGACTAAGCTCAAAGGAAAAATTAAAATTAATATCCTCAAGTGTTTGAAAGGTTTCAAGGAGTGAGAGAGACCCGAGCAGACGGCTATTGCTTGCTTGACTTTCTTGAAGGTTATTTTTCTTAATCAGTTTCTCAAGATAATTCACAACTTTGGTAGGATCAAGATCTAGATTTGATCTTGTATAAATCTTTTTAGGAGCCAAATTTCCAAAGGAACTTATCACAGCTGGGTAAAAACACAAATTTTGGGTGAAGATTTCAGCCTAAAAAGTTTCTTAACTCACTGTCACCCACAGGAAATAGGTTTTCTCTTTTGAAAACAAAATTTACCAGGGAAAGATCCCTAGTATGGTCGTCAGAATGTTAGCACTCCGTAGTTTTTAAAGGAAAAAAAGGAAATTACAGAGGTAACCACAAACCATTTTTGAAGTTGGGATTTAGCCCTTCCAACTTTAGAGAGGGCTCTCTGTATGATTTTTAATCTTAATTTATTTATTTATTTTAGGGTAGGTATGAAAGGTCAAGATACATCTTTTAAGTTTTGGTTGTAAAATGGAATAAAAGTCCATTGGCCATGGAGTCATAAAGTCTTCAATAATCATTTAAAATAAATAGAGGAGATAAAATAGGGCAAGGTAGGCAAACTCTTAGATATTGTAGAGTTGTGGTAGTGTGGATGAGATGAATAAGAATTAGGATCAATTAAATATAGAGTATACGAAGATGAATTCTATAGTTAATATCAGAAAGAAAAAAAATATATATATAGTTCTTAACAAGCTAGAGAAAATTACTACAAGTAAATGTGGCTCTTAATCTTCTTGTAAACAATTTAAGAGGGAACATTCACGTGAAACTTGAAATAAAAGAAAATTTACAAAGAGGGAAACATCACCATTTGCTTGACACAAGAATCCTGAAACCAAACTACCTTTGTATTATTGAATAGATGACCTCAAAATATATTTCACTACTTACAATCACAAAAAATATTTTCTTCTTGCATAATCCAACCCTTTCTAAATCTTCTTAAAAAACATTTATAGATTCTGTCTCGAATTAATTCAGAATTCAAAATAAAATTTATTACAAAATAATATCTACTAAAAACATGTAAATATTTCAAAAATAGAACTAAGTAATAGGAAATGTAGACTATTTATGATGTTTTGTTTAGACTTTGAGGATAATTATTGCCAACTATAGCTACTTTTGTGCTTCTTTTGTTTGCCTGCTACCCAATTTGTAGGATTCTTGTTTGCCTTATTCAATGAGGTCCAACAATTTATCCCATTGCGCTTCACTAAGAATGGATAAATTTACCATGCTCTGAAATTTCTCATCTACTTGTATATGTCTAGAGAGTTGACTTATTGAGAAATAGATGGTGTACCACATGCTAAATGTAGTGGTCAAGTTGTACTTGTATTCCTTCTAATAAAGCTTCTCCTACTATTTTTATTGTGACCTTGGTGAATTTGGAAGATTATGAAACTATGTTGCATAACTGATCTTGATAGTTCTCTAATGGAATCAATTTTCAATTAGAGGATTTCAGTGCTAGAAGTCCTTTTTCCTACAATACATTAAATTTTCTATTAAATATTTTCACTTATAACTCAAACTCTTTGCATTTATTCTCCAGTTGTATCATGAGGTTCTTCTTTGTTAGAACTATCTTCACTTCCATAATTATGCATGTTCTGTCTTGAATATGGACTTATTCTAACTCATTTATGGTTTTGGAGTTCGACATCTTAATAATTTTGTGTGCTTCCCCTAGTATGTGCTCAATCTCAGCTTTAGTTTGCTCAACCACTACTTTAACTCTTTCTACTAGCTCCTTATGCTAAAAAATAGTTTGAAATGATGGCCACAATTCTATAATATTGGAATTGTTATGCCATATCCTTTTCTAGGCCTTTGCCAACATTTGCATTGTCAAATATTGATTCTCGTATTTTTCAATTTGTTGAGTCAATTCGAAATTCCTTTGTACCTATGCTAGATATGGATTATCAACTTTGATTTTGTTTTCCTCCATCTTTTTTATTGTTGCCATTAACCTCTCTTTCTCCGTGCTTGTTATTAATAGTTCTCCCAAAGCTTTGACTAGTTTTTCAGAAGAATCTGCAGTGGATGTCTCTATTATTTGTTGTACTTCCTGTTGTGATGATGTACCTGTAGTTGTTAATTGTTCCTTCTCCTATAACGATTCCTCTATTTCTGTCTCCATTTTTTGAATTTGAGTGTTTTGTTGAAATGTTAGTTTGATTAGCATTTCCCTTTCTATCTCTAGGTTAGTTACTTCTTTGGCTTGAGAAAACTATATGGTTGGAAGCTTGAGTTGTTTCCTTAGAGCTTGAATATCTGCATCTTTCATTTTAATTATCTCCTCAGTTTCTTTGATCATATCCTATTTTAATCACTAAATCTTCCAAAGATTTGGTTCTAGTGTCTTTGGCCAAAGATGACATTTGCTCTCTCTTTAGCTATGAATGCATATTATTCACGGAGACATGCAATTTTGAGGTAGCCATGGCTAAATTGGTCAGTGTTGAATAGATCATTTCACCTGCCTATTTATGCAAATCAATTTTATCGATTGCATGAACCTTCTTGTTATCAAAAGAAAATATTAAGGCTTTGTAGTCCTCAACATTTTTGGGAACTAAAAATGTAGCTTCCAAAAAGGCCACTTGGAACTACCCCTTTTCCATGTCAAGTGAATACAACAACCTGTGTTGAGTAGTAGAAATTTTCTTCAAAAAATATGAATATGTTGAAGCCTTGAATGCTTCATTTTTCTTCTTGATCAACCTGTATCTGGAAAAAATGTTCTATTGTGTTCGAATTTGAGATGTAGAAGACATAGGTGACTTAGTTGTCTCATAAACATATGGGAAGGAAGTGGTGGGAATGCTTATCAAAACCTTGTATTTTCTCCTGTGAATCCTTTTCTTGTGAGGATTTTTCTTGAATATTTATTATCTGAGCATCACTTTTAATATCAATATTAGTATTGGTCTTTGGATCTTTCCTTCTCCTCTTGAAAAAATGAAATTTTGCAGCTTGACCTTCTGAATCTGTAGGTGACATACTTTCTCTTAGTCTCTTAATTTCTTTGACTTTTGGAATAGGAATTTGTAGATGTGATTGACTGAAAATTTTCTCTTCAGCCTCCTGTAGCGTGTTCTCTATCCACTCCTCTTGATTGGCATACTGCTTTATCTCTGGTCTAGGTGTATGGGCATCTGGTGTGGTCTTCTACTCGACTCTTGTTTTGGAAATTATCCCTAATGGATCATATTAATATGTGAATCTTAGCTTAAACTTCATATGATTTAGTATTTCATCCACTTCCTTTTCTACTGCTATGGTATTTACAATATAAGGCCCAACATGTGCCTTCAATTTAAATTGTTCTTTCCTTTTGCTTGATACAAAATGTAGGTCAACCATGTTTAACATCTATCTAATTTATTCTAAAGAAAAAATCCTTACTAGTACAAATAATGGTAATATATAGGGAGGAAGCTCAAACCCATAGATCAAAATATCTATATAGTTTTGGCAGAGATACCAGTCTCTAGATTGAGATTGTTCTATAAGATGCAAAACCTTCTTGATCTCTATCGAAATCCTTGGTATAATATCGCTACTAAGAATACGCAAGGATGTATGTAAAAAATGATCCACAAAATGGTCGAATGAATAATATTATGAGTTCCTTCTCACCAAATAAGTCCAATGAATGACTGATAGTGGACTTCCTTGATCATCCATCTTCTGTAACTAGAACTTGAACTTGTTTTTTTGATAGAATAACTTTAAATACACAAGGACTGACTAGTGTTTGAATGCACCTTTAGCTTTAAATTTCATATATTTCTCATGAATAACATATGAAAAGTATTGCCTGTAATTGAAAATGAGTGATGGATTTTGACGAACTAAAAACACTGACAAGATACATAGCACTACTTGATCTACCCATTGGATTTTCGGATAACCTAATAGACAAGTAACCATGGAAATAACTTGTCTTGACATCTTAAGGAAAACAGAAGAATAATATGGGGGATTTGTTCTAGGTAATTCAAAATTTTCAAGCAAAAAACATTCAAAAATATGGGCTCGCTGGGGGAAGGTAAGATTTTTGTATATTTTCGTGAGTGCATCAGTGGAAAATGTGTGTAAATAAGTTTTAGAATTAATATGAAGGGCTTGAAAAATAGCTTCTAGGGTAATTGAAAATAGGATCTCATTCTTTTGAGCAGTTACTACTTTCTGATTGGGGAGGTGCCTGACATGACACTAGGTAGCGACTTCTAGGAAAATATGATTATTGGGAAAGGTAAATTGAGGTAGAAATGATTCTCAAATGCTTAAATCATCACTATTATCTAAATACTTTTGTTTCACCCAATTATGAAGCTCATACAAATAAAATTCACATTGAGTTTCTTTTATTTTATATTTTGTTTCAACTAAATGCATATCATCAAAATAGGGAATAAAGGATAAGAATGGACTCTCAACCACCATTTTTATGGTTCCCTTAGGTGACAACATTTTAATATTACAGAGAGGCCCAAAGGAGAATACCAAATTTGTGCTAGTTTGGTACTGAAGGAAGATGGTGATTGTAGAGGGCACTGTTGCACTGAACAATCTCTGAGCATGAACCTACACTGATACAATTAAATCTCAAAGGGATAAATGTTTCGTAATACAGGATTTTTAAAGTAGAAAGGGAAAGAATATCAAAGGTAAAATTACCATTTTTGGAGAGTCATAATTAATAGTTTTAAACATTGGCGGGAGTTAATGACCACCATCTACATGAATGTTTGCAGGAGATTTCGCCAATGGTCATGTGACGTAAGGGAGGGAGGTGAAATGCAAGATAGGGTGACGTGCACGGATGCAGTGGGGTGTTAGATGTGTTGGTGTGGTGGATGTGTTTGCTTGGAAGATGTGTTGGCATGCTATTAGTGGAGCGGGAGTCAATGGAAAGGGGGAAATAGATAGAGAAAATTCTTTACGGGGGTGGGGGGAAAGGTCGATCAGTAAGCAGTAAGGTAGGAGAGGCCCCTGAAATGTTTGTGGAGTTGCCATGTGGTCAAATTTGGTTTCCATCAAACCATGTTTAGCCCTGACCGCCCCTTCATATTAACCTTCGGGAGGTCGGGGGGCCCGAACATCGTTCCCTGCTATTGATTTTGGTAGGGATGATCTCATTCGTCCAAAAGAAACATAACCTTATTGCTAAATGAAAATACATTTTGTCGATGTTTATTCAACATTTTAAAACATATTTTTTCTAATTTAATCAACCCTTAAGGATAAACAAAACAACTTAGGCAGCATTTTGGTTGGCGCTCCCTTTGGGATTTATTTTTTATTTTTTTATTTTTCCTTTTTGCCTTTATTTTTATTTCTTTTTCTTTCTATTTTTTTATGTTTCTTTTCAATTTTTCCCTTAGTTTCTTTTTCTTTTTCTTTTATTTTTCTTTTCAAAGACTAGACAATTTAAAATGAAAAATAATTTACAACATCCCTCTCGGATAAATGGCTAGGTAATCATACCTTGATCACTATATTTATAGGATCCTAACAAAGATGAAACACCTTTAAATCCTAGAGGGGAAAGTGATGGATGGCATTGTATACTCTTGAAGATGGAAATTTTCTTGAATGGTGTTGAAGTAAGGGAAATTATACCTTGTTATAACTAGCAACTTTGTGCATCAACTTGGTTTCAATTTTAGCTATATTAGGAACCAAAGTAATTTAAATCTTTGAAGATTTTATTAAGGTCTATGGTATGAGGGATGGTATTGAGAATGTTTATAGTTATAATTGTATTATTTTCCATCCAAGAGGAGTTGGGGAGCCTTGTGGGAATAACATCCTTTGTACCTAATATTTGAGGGTCACTTGTAATGTTGTAGAACATTCTAGATAGAATAGGAAAAGCTCTAGATTCGGAATCTGTGGGATTTGTCCAATTCCCAGGTGTTAGGGGTGGTAGTGAACTAGATGAAGGAAATAGTTATGCTCCAAGAGGGCTTCAAGGTGTCCTTACGTTCCCATTATTCACACTCTTAGAAGGTGAATCCATGGCATTCTTCTGCTACAATGTGTATCTGTCTATTCTTGTGAATTATCTTATCTTCCCTTGTGGCATACAATGTAATGAAATTTGTATTGAGTTGCAAATTTTGATTATTTGGCCTAAGAAACATAGAGATATTGGGATGGTAATAAATATACTTAAATCTAGGGGATAGAACACCAACGTTGGGGTGAAGAATATTTTGAAATAGCTCTCTGCTAAGGATCAACTCTCCTCCTCTAGTTTCAATTGAGATTGAGAGAGATTTAGGGTAGTAATCGTGGCCCCTCTCTATTTATTGCCGCCTTTGGTTGAAACACACACAAAAGATACACTATATCACAATTATTTCAGTAAAGGAAAAGATAATGTGCATGACGAGTTTATGATTTTTAGAGTATTTGGTTTTCATATTTGTTGTTTCTCTGCTACCTGTAGGCTTGGACAATACCCTGATGCAGTCACTTCAAGAGCACAAACATTGCTTCATTTCCAGTGAGCATGGATAATGCACTAGCAAAGTCACTTGCTTCGCCTTCCTGTGCAGTAAGCCTTTCTCTTCTTTCACCCTTTATTTATCTATTTTAATACAACTATGCATTGGCACTTATTATTTTCAATAGGAAGAAGATGGATCCCAACTTATTGAGAGCATAGGAGGTTTCCCCTTCAGAGAAGTATTTTAAGACCTCTGATATTGGTTTACTTGCTTCATATTTTCCGCTTATCCCTTCTCTACTCTATTGGACAAGAGTTAACACATGAGTAGACTTACACCAAGTTGAGAAGTTCATATACTAGCATAGATATGGATCTTATAGGTTCCCTCAAGGTTCCCCTATTGGATGAATCATATTTCCCATTTGACCTTAGCTCAACCTATGCAATTCTGTAAATGAAGAAGGAGAAAAAAATCGAAGTGTTGTGGTTGTCACAATTCTCTTTTATTACACTACAAAGCCACTTGATCCATGCATTTTACATAAGGTTATTATTAATGTACACTTATTGACTAACAAGTTGCAATAGGACATGACTACACAACAAAAAAATGAAAAATGAAAGAATAGGAAGCAATGTAATTGTATATGAAGCATAGCTTGTAATTTCTATTGGAAATAATGTTTTAAATCTCGACTAATTATGGAAAGGGGCCTATCCTCCAATCTAATGATTTTAACTCAAAGGGATTATGGTTGAGATTTTCATCAACAACAGATGGTCCAACCGATAGAGGCTGAAACATTGTGTGTTTACCTTTGTCTTCATGGGGTTTATCCCAGTTCAGAACTATGTCACCCACATAAAAGCTCTTTTCCCCTAGATATTTTCTATAAAACCAAAACTTTACACGGTTTTGATGTACGAAAAAATGTTCTTTGACCTTGTGCCTTTCTTCCTTAAGTTTAACTGGCTTATCCATCTCTTATGATGAAAAGTTTACCTTGTGTCTCTAGAGACAATTACAAGGTCAAATGATATAGGTTTGGATGAAATATAAATTCGTTACTGTAAACTAGGAAGTAGGGCGAGCTTTTTGGGAAGGTTTCGAGGTAACACGATGAGCCTGAAGAGAATTGGTCAAAGCCTTATGCCATGTAATATCCCTCCCTTTAATAATAAATAATAAATAATAAAAATAATAACATAA
>APFE030322362.1:74467-97899 GCA_000404065.3 Pinus taeda
AAAATAGTAATAACTACATTAAAAGCTCTAAATAAGAATAAATAGTAATAAAACAAAGAAAGCAATAAAAAGAATCAAGAAAGCTAAAAAAATCAAAAGAAAAGAAATAAAACAAGAAAGCTAAAAATCAAGTTGCATGTAGACACATGGAGTGTGTGCATGTGGTTCCCCATCCAATGTTGTTCTATTTAATAGATGGTGAGGAAGATGAGAGGCATTCTTGCATTCTATCATTCCGAGATTCTATCTGTCATTCTCTTGGGAGAATGGTATACTAAGACTTAGGAGCACTGGCAGTAGTCATTGATTGAGGGCTCGGGGGTGGCCAGTTGTAGCAGAATCCCGCACAATTGAGCCTACAGTTGGGAGGAGAGTCGTCCCCAAAACCCTGTTGTGGTAAGCCTACTTCTACCACAGGTAAGCCCAGGTAATTACTCTTCATAGTTTAAATTTAATGCTAATAAGTTAATTAGATATCTATTTGGGCTGTTACATGCCAATTCCTTTGTTCAGATAAAATGATCTTCTTGATTATACATATAAGATTCTTATTGGTTGCTTTGTCCATTCAATTTCCTTGGGGATAATAATTAGATGCATTCTTTAAAACAATCCCATTTTAATGAAAATTCATAAAATTTTAATGATAAAAAATATGTTGAATTATCAAAGACAAGCAATGTAGGAATTCTAAACCCGATTATGATGTTCTTTTGTAAAATGTGGATGACTTCCATATCATTTACATGTTTGAGAAGAATTTATTCCAACCACTGGGTGAAGTAATATTTTTTTGTTAGGATATACCAATGTTGCTTCAACGATTGAGGAATTTTTTCTCTGATCACATTAGTGCCCCACTATTGGAATGGTTCTTCAACTGCTATTGGTAGCAGTAGGGCACTTGACCTTTTATCGCGGTCGATGAATCTCTGACATGATTGTGACCTAAGCATGAGCATCCTTAAATAGAGTGGGCAAATAATAACCATCCCTCATAACCTTATGCATTGTAGTGTTGCTCACATAGTGACCACCTATTGGCCCATCATGTAAATCTTTTAAGACCTTCTATGTATCCTACAACTCAAGGCACCTCAGTAGGACACCATTTTAGTGTTTATGAAAATTTACTCCATGCACCAATTGGTAAGATAATGCTTTTAAATGGATCTCCCTCTTTTTTTATTTGATAAGTGTGAGGGAAAGGTACAATGCTCCAAACATTATTGTAGATCTTCATACCAAAGCGTTGTAGATGTGGATTGAGGAAGATATTCAATATTATACATTTTGATCTCCTGCTCCCACACTGAAAGATCTTTTTCAAGAGCATCTCTTTCTTCGGTGGCTAATTTACAAATGCCATGACACTTTGTGGTATGAACAGGTTTAAATTTAGGTCATATTATTAAAGAAAGGTCATCCAGTTGGCCCTCTTCTCACCCAGCTCTTGTTGCATGAACAATGTTCTTACTACTGGATGAGGTAAAAATATCATTGTGTGATATTTCAATATGTAGGTCCTGAAATACCTAACTTCATTCTATATTTCATACGCCTATTTATCAAGAAGGGTAATTTAGTTCAAGCTCTTGTAGGCTAGATCTCATAAAAGATATATGCTTCTCATTTCCTTCATTATATTTCTAAGAACAAGAAATCGTTGCCATTATCTGGACTGAAAAGCATGCATGCATTGGTGATAACCTACTTGATCTTAACAAAATCATCCTTCACCTGTTTTTCCCATTTTTATATTGTGTCTTTCTTAATCATTATAGGTTTAACTATCTGAGCATAATCAACTATAAATTTCCTTAGGAAATTGATTTCCCTAAGAAATACTACATGGATTTATTATTCACTAGAAACAGGATTTGTGTGATAGCCTTGACCCTCTTGGGATAAATTTTAATTCCACTCTTCACTATGATGTTCCCAATAAAACTCCTTAAGACACAACAAATATTATTTTCTTGGGATTGAGAAAAATCTCATACTTCCAACACCATTTGAATATCTGCTTAAGATGGCGTATGTGATCTGATCGTTTCCTGGAAAAAATGGTAACGCCATATAAATAAACAACAAAATTTTGACATATAAGGCCATGAAAGGTGATGTCCATCGTTCTTTGTAAAGTTTCACTGATCTTTATTAGTCCAAATACATCTTCTTGGAAGCGAATGTTCCTCACTTTTTCCAGAAGGTAGTCATTAATCGGTCAGTTTTTGCTATTATCACTTGATTATAACTTCAAGATCCATCTAGTACTGAAAACATTTCACACCCAGATACTATTGAGAGTATATGCTCCATGGGTGGCACTAGATAGTTATCTTTATCAAAAGCCTTGTTGAGATTCTAGAAATCAAAACATAGATGTATTTCAATATGCTTCTTTCTAACTAGGACCAAGTTGTCAACCCATGTGGAATGTCTAACTTTGAAGATTATCCGAGCATTCAATAAATTTCTCAATTCCTTTTGAATAAGGGGATCCAGTGTTTGATGAAATTTTCGTAGCTTTGCTCGAAAGGCTTCACCCCTTATTTTATGGGAATGAGGTGTTGGATAATACAAGTATCATATTTCTTTAAGTCATCGTATGTCCATGCAAATGCATCATGGTATTGTTTGAATAAGTGGATAAATTCTTGTCCTTCCTGTGGAGAACAACATGTACCTAGGTTCACATATTTTGGATCTTGTGGGTTCCTAGCTTGAATTGCTCATGTTATAACTTTGAACTCCGAGTCCTTTTATTGGTTAGTCCTCTAAAATGGTACTGCAGATCATACAATCTCTCCAGGGGCACCAAACCTTTTTTCATAGTCTTTCCTTTCATTTCATTGGATGCTTCTTATAGAACCCGATCATGGTAGTCCTCCTATATGGTATTGTATTTGAATATATCAACGTTATCCATAAAATGTAGTATCTGTTGGTCATTATTGGAAACACGTAAATTGGTAATGTTGTCTAGCATAGATGGTTTATATAAAATTTCAATAGAAAAAAACCTTTTTTCAATGGAAACATCCTAGCGGCTGAATTTGCTAATGCATTTTATACCACATTTCTAACTCTAAGAACATAGTCAATATCGAAATCTTTAAAATGATTTAGCAAACACCATATCTCCTACTGGTAGTTTTTGAGAAGCGGTGAAACACAGTGTATAGTATTGCATACCTAACGAGTGACCAACTCTGAGTCACCTATTATCTTTAAAAAATCTACCTTTAGGTCAATATATTTATTCTATCCAAATATGAGTGCTTCATATTCATAAGTGTTATTTGTTCACTCGAACTCCAGATGAGATGTAAGGATATGGTTCTTATTTCTTTGGTCTACAAGAACACAACCTTCTCTGGAATTGTCTTGTGTCTTTGAACCATCCAAATATAAATACCCAATACTATGAGCTACCAAGCTACTTCCTATACAACTATTATTAATATTACTACTAATATGTACATCTATATTACAGGTTTTATTTGCACCAAATGAAGGAAGGATTTCCAGTTGTGTATCTGATGGAACAGGTGATGGTTTCACCTAATAACCCAAGATCAATTTTGAGAAAGAAATTCCCAAAATTAAAATCAAAAAAATTGAGAGGCTTATTCTGTCCCTTAAGTGGTGTCACGGTGTGTTTCATGTATGACTCAATGTTCATTTGAATTTGATTGTTCTTTCCCTTATATGGAAGCCACATATGTGACCAATATGTTGCAAAATATTCCTATAATTTGTTAGACCAATCTATGCTAAGTAATAGACCATAGGATTTTGGTATTTACACACTTAGAATATTTATACATTGGTGAACTTGAGAATCCTTCGGTAATCTGATAAGAACATTCTTATGCTCACCAATAGCTTAGACAAGAGACCTATCCAATTGGATAATTTTTGCATAGGTTTCCTCCCATTGTGGATTTATTTTCTTCGTTACTAATAGAGGCATTACATTTATGGATGCAATAAAGTCTATGAAATAGTTATGGACATTATAATTAAAATTATAAAATTATAAAAAAAAAAGGTGGGTAGAGAGTGATAGCTTCTAATGTTAAAACATTAACTACATATTCAAGCGGACCAGAAGATTTACCTAAGACCCTTTGATAGAAGGAATCTTTACCACTTGCCAAAGTTTGTGAAAATGTCTAGAAAATGATTTCATGTTTGCCTGAAATATTTGTGAGCTCATAGATAGAGATGTTGGCTTGTTGGCTAGTGTTTTCTTCATATATTCCCAAATAATATAATCAATTGTTTCACTAATAACAGGCAATGTTGAATTTTTTAGAGGAGTGGATATGTTTGACACTTCTAGAATACTAAAGTTACCTTTGCTACTATAGGAAGTGTTATTGGACTGGCTAGGTCCCCAGACTTACTCTTTTTATTATGATCAGGATTGTGTTGTGCCCTACAACAACACCCCATTTCATATCAATATTATCCCAAAACCATAATATGAAATGGGTCCCTTTTAATTTTCATTTTAATTGGTATCAACTTAGTTCTATTAAAAAAGGTGCGAAGAGATAAAATAAAACATTACCCAAAAAGCCTTTTCAATAAACCAATTAAAAGTCTTAGCATAAATGATTAATCTTTTGTCATTGCGATAAAGCGATCGCAAGATCACATATCGCAATGACAAAAGGAACACAACTTGAGGATATATTGGTTTACTCCAATGCGAAATCGCTATCGGATATTGGCAATAAATGAATTAACGCATTAAAAGCCCCCTTGCTCCGATGCGATGCGATATCGCTACCGGAAATCGGCGATAATGATTTAAAGCAATTAAGCTCCCTCTTGACCTGATGTGATGCGATATCGCTATCGGCAATCGGCGATCGACTATGCACACCTTCTTAACCGCCCCACTCGCTACTCCCGACGCGATGTGATATCTCTATCGGCGATCGGGGATTCCAAATGGAACATAAACAATGATTTATGATTTTCCCCGACGCCCGATTGCGATAAAGGCAAAAGCGCAGTTTTCAAAGAAAATCTTAAAAGCAGTTTAATACGATTTATTCGTATTTAAGGCATTATCTTTCGAAAAGCCACTCATCCATGCTCAACCACCAAAACACCCAAGGCACACTTCAAATAAATCATTCAGCCATTAATCGAATTGACTGGTATTGATAAGATTGACAGGCCTTAACGACCATTTAATGAAACAGTAAGCCTGTGATCTGTTTACAGATTTTATTCGAGGCCACCTTAAGTCAATCGTTCTCCATGAATTTATCAATATATATATCTCAGTCTATTCGATTTATGTTATTATTTCCTGTATTACATCCATCATCGTCTCTGTGTAGAATTCTCCCACAGAAACAGATTTGAGCAGAATGGGGAAGAAGTCCAAGAAGACCACAATGCCTTCCGCTTCGCCGGCCGCAGGGCAACCTGTTGTTGATCTAGGAAATAAAAAGAAAGGGCTCATATCGGACACTACATGCCTGGGACTTAGCAGAGATACTTGGTAAGGCACATATAATCTGATCGAAGCCGAAGACCTGAGGGTGACAGCAATACAAGTTTCTGCAGACAGCACCAGCAAATCCGAGGCTAATCTGAGTGATTTAGCCAACTCTTTTCTTCATCGAATAGCGGCCTGAGAACAAATCCTCCCATATAAAGATGTGGTAAGATGGGCGATTCAGGAAATCCCAATTACCGACAGAACTTTCAGCACCATAGATGGGAGAATTTTTGGTTCTTTTCAAGCCGAGGATCTAAGGCAAATGTACCATTTGCTGGAGGCAAAGAAGAAGTATAACACGACATTCCTGGAGAAATTTCGAGCTGAAAATGAGACTGAGTCCGAACCAATTCGAGGTTGGAGACAAAATCCAACAAAACACAAGCACGAATCTTCGGGTAAGTACTCGGTCGATTCTCTATGCTCTCCTTATTGGTATGCTGGGATTATGATGTGCAGACTATGGGGATTACATGATTCCGCCAATTTTACCATAGAAATGGTCCCCTTAATGGAGGCGGCATGTAGTGGTGAAATAATGGATTGGGCGGATATACTATCCGATAAGTTAACAACTACAATTCTTAATTTTAGATTCAACTCTCGCGTCACTGAGAGGTTCATTTTCCCATTTTACTACAGTGCCTATGTATTAGATGTTTTGTGTCTTAATTCTGAATTTCCTGTGCTCGGATGGAGGTGGACGTCGCAAGACCTCACACCCATCCACATATACCATCAAAAGTTGTGGAAGACCAACTACAAACACCATTTGTATCAAATCTGCAACGGTTTCATGTTGCCTATTCATTATTCCATTTTCAATAAGCCTGCCCCTAAGATTTCCTACCAAGCAGGGGTGGATTTAACTTCCATAGGGAGTTGGTTTGGGGAGGAAAATTTCATCTATATCAGAGTTTTTGGCAGTCAAGCCAAGCCCCACGTTCTTCCTCTATACATCCTTGATAAACTACTGGCCAGAGAAATAGCCTATCAGATCAATGCCGATGGGGTTACACAAACTCTGAAGAAAGCAAAGAAGCACGTATGGCCCTTTTTTCCTTTGCGAATTGGTATCTACACTTTGCATGATCTCAAACATGCAGAGAAAGAAGCTGAAAAAATAAATTCACTGACCCTGGCAATTGTACCGAGCAGGCGATTCGATCCGAACAAAGTCGCCTACAATGCACTCGACCAGGCCAAATTGACCAAGTTCAAGCATAAAGAAGATAGATTTGAAGACTTGTTCGCATCGGCCGAGTCACTATATCAAGTTAAATCGCTCGCGATACTTGAATACAACAATGAGGGGCTGGTCGAATTCAATAGAATTAGAGAGCAGAGGTTGCAAACTCTGCCTCTAGACCTGTTAGCGACTACTCCAACAACATAATCAAGCGAGCCTGAGCAGCGACGTGATAAAGAACCTCCTATTACATCAAAGCAGCAGGAGGAAGTGCATGACCAGACACAAGAAGAAACCCAGGCGAACTTGTAGAGACAGGAAGAGACCCAGGCGAAAATGCAAGAACAGAGCAGTTCAAAAGTAAATGAAGATACACAGATTGATCCGAAATTGCTCCAGGAATGGCAACAATTTAATTCGATCATCGGCAATCTAGAATGCTCTAAAGATGACGAGATTTCAAAAGAGGGCAACACATAGGAAGCTACATCAAAGTAGGTTTCGGGTGAAACCAACGACCCACCCAAATTAAAGGAAGCAGAAATAATTCCAAAGGATCCATCGGGCGAAATCATTTTGCAGATAGAAGAGATTCCTCCCTTGGATGTCTTCTATAGCCCTAAGCATAAAGTTGTAGTGAAACAACAGAGGAAGAGGAGAAGGACTGATCAACCTTCTTTATTCCCAGAACTAACAATAACGGGCAATGTGGTATGGAAAGAAGAATTTGACCCCTCCGATGACTTGAAAAAGCTATCGCAATATGCTGGAGCTTATTCAGCGGCGACAATAGATAAAGCATCGGAGGTGAGCAGCTTATTAAAGACAAAAGATCAGGACATCTTTTCACTACAGGCAGAATTATCGGAAGCACAGCAGAAGGCCGAGCAGGCAGAACAACAATTGCTAGTACAACAACAAATAAACAATCAGCTGACTAAGAAATTGCAGGAAGAAAAATAGAGGATTGACGATAGCGCAATCCAAAAGCAAAAGGAGCTATCGGCAACATTGGCGCAACTAAAAACATCAACTGAGGAAATGCTAAAATCCAAAGATGAGCGAATCACTCAATTATCAGCTCAACTTGAGAAAACAAAAAAGCTCCCGCAGGTAGATGAGTTTAAAGCAGAGGCATTTCAATTAAACAAAGCATTGATAAATCAAATGAATCTCTTGTGTCAGAAAATCACCCAGGCAGAACCATTGTGCGACTTAGTGGCATCCATAAGCGAAAAAGTAGAAAAGCCAAGGACAGATTTGGATCAAGCTGAAGAAACATTGACAAATTTTCTGGAATGGCAAGATTCCGATCAGGGACAGGCAACTAACCTACCAAGGATTCTGGAACCACACAAAGAAATATTATTCAGAGAATGGAAATCTCAGTTAATGAAGGCAGAAAGAGTGATTTTAAGATGCAAGGCAACCACTAGTAATTTGGTTGAATGGGTAAATAATACTCTTTACTTGTCTAACATGATTTCTCAATGTACTCCAGGCCAATTAACATCAACAAAGATGTTGGAGCATTCATGCTACCCAGAGCCGGAGAAAAATGGAAGGTTAATTGCGGGAATCAATAGTTTGACATGGGATGCCTATTGGTTCTTCTTAGTGAAGCCGCAGAACAAGAGAGCCGCCCTCAAATGCCTCACAGATGCGATCGGGTATATCATACCCAATATTCAGGATGCCACCTTCGCTGCCCAACTCAGCCTGCGCCTCAATAGACCACCCGAAGTGGAGCCAATGCTTGCGATAAGCCAACTCAGTTTTAAAGGCAAATAGCCTGAGTCATGATACACATCGCCGACTGCTAGATCGCCCCAAGAAGATAGATAGTATTAATTGATGCCAATTTACTAGGATTTTGTTTCATAGATTTTTTAGCTTAGTAGTATTTATAGACCCTTTCATGCATTTAGAAAGGGTCGTAAAGTTTTGTATATGACTTAAACCCTGAAGTTGCACTATTGTACTTCAGGGATATTCTTTTATGAAACTAGACCAATCATTCTGATTTTGATAAGGAAAGTTTGTATACAAATGTGCACTATTGTCTTTGTTTGAAAGCATTTCTGCGTTGAATGAAGAATTTCAAATAGCGATTGATATTGGGATTGATTAAGTAGATCATATGGTACTATTATCTATGTCTGTACTCATTCTCATTATATGAATTGTCATCTGATCACTCTTTTCTATTATCGCTTATATATATGTGTTTTAACAGCATCCTTTATGCATCCCACTATTGGCTGTTTATAGCATGCTTTTCTTTCAATCATATATGTATCGATGATATAAATGGTAAATGCAGTAATCTTGTGTTAATCGCTTTGTTTAACTATTTAAATGAAGTAATATTTGAATGAATATCTACGTTTATTTTACAGACTCATCTACATGCCTGTCAATAGACAAGGATTATTAAACGTTGCATTTCAAATGAATAGTTGTTCCTGGGATT
Organism: Pinus taeda; assembly: GCA_000404065.3. Lineage (NCBI taxonomy): Eukaryota > Viridiplantae > Streptophyta > Pinopsida > Pinales > Pinaceae > Pinus > Pinus taeda. The sequence continues at coordinate 83,660 of APFE030322362.1, forward strand.
AGTATTAGTTTTCATATTTTTGTTGATAGAATAAGCTATCCGCCTATCATTAGAATAGACAACTCATCACTCATCCACCCCTTTTATTCATTATCTGGAAACTGGTCCCGTTATATCCAGTCAGAGCCACCATCCCAAACGGAAAAGGAGCTGTACTAAGGTCCAGACCGAGTGGTTATCCCCCAATGTTGTTGCAGCGATTTTCGAGGCATCAACATTTCTGGCACTAGAAGGAGGGCCATCTGCTATGAATGGCGAGTAAGCCAACACCTACAAACCATTCAAATAGTAACTCACCCTCCACCTCTCCTCGGACCTCTCGTTCACATCCTGAATCACCAGTATCTAGACGAGACGAGGAAGAATCAACCACTACTGCTCAATTACATCATACTTGAGAACACTTAAGTCCAGAGTCCCCTGAAGTTCAATCTATCATCCAGAAACTTCAAGGCTTCTCGATTTCACATCCTAGATCTGAAGTATCACAAGGCAGTCAGAATTCGCAATTCCACTTACCTCCTCACCTTACCAGACTTCAAAGCGAAAAACTAGGTATTTAACCACCTGAGTTTCCTTTGCCCGAAAGGAAAAGGATTAAAAATACCCCTGAAGGTTCTGGTAGTGAAACCTTTTCTCCATTATCTTCCATTTCATCATTACCTGTGCGGAGTCAAACACCCACATCACCTCTACATATTGTTGTTCACCAAGGGACTTCATCTCAAACATCACAATCTTTTCAGTCTTCACTTCCACCTCCCCCTCAAGCACCTGGAACACCACAGGCAATCGCCGGTACTCCTAAAATGGCTCAAAGACCATTGAGAAGTCCTGGTGCAGTCACCATGCCTGCGCCTTTACATCCGTTACCCGATTATCCCAAAAAATGGCTACCAAAGTTCAATCCAGATGTTGAAACGTCAGCAGAAGAACACATAAATAATTTTATGTTGTCAGTCAATTTGAAGGGAGTGACTGAAGAAGATGTGGTAGTTAGATTGTTTCCCTATACACTACAAGGATCAGCAGGGTCTTGGTCCTTTTCCTTGCCCTCCGGATCCATCACCAGTTGGAATATCTTCCAGGAACAGTTCCTTACCAAATACGGCGATGATAGATCCTTGGCTACACTCATCCATGATCTTTCCAATTTAAGGATCGAGTCAAGAGAACCCATTAAGGAGTTTAACTCCCGATTTAACAAACTCTTGAACAAAATACCCACCGATGATAAGCCAAGTGAACAAGTTAGAAGTGAGTGGTATATCACCGCCTTACCCTCAAACATAGCCACTTTTGTCGATAGGGCTAAACAACCTACATTGGCCGAAAACAAGAAGGAAGCCCTCGCTGTTGAAAAAAGTGTAATCGTCTTGGAAAAGAAAACTGCCCTGGAAGAACGAAAATAAAAAAAGTGACCTTTAAGGATGATTCGAAGAAAAAGATCACTAAGGATCCATATGACATGGAGGGCCTTCAAAAATTCCTTAAAACCATGTCAAACGAAATGGTTGAGATTAAGAAACAAGTATCAGAGTCCTCAACAAAGAAACCATATAGGAATTTCAAAAAACCTGAGTCCAAGCCTCCAATTGTCATATCTTACGTAGATTCGGATCCTGAGGAAGAAGAAGAAGAAGAAACAATTACACCATCCGAAGAAGAAGAAGAGGAATTTGTTGAATTCCACAGGATGTGGGACTTTATACTCCCTAATTCCGATACTGACGCTGAGCAAGAAGCCTTTCCCGTCACTACAAGGAGTAAAGCTACTCCCGAACCTGTTCAAGCCAATTCAAAGAAAAGGAGTGTTGGTACTAATACTGCAAAGGAAAAGGTACCCACAAGGAAGCCAGTCACGACAGTATCTCAGAATCAGCCGTCATCTTCCAATATACCTTCGTCATCTAAGACATTGGTAGTATCTGATTCAATGGACTATAATATTGTTGATGACATGAAGAAAACTAAGGCAAACATCACCATGTTTGAACTTAGTAAATTAAAACATCAACAAAAATTACTTCTCAAAGAACTTAATGCAGTTCCTTCTTCACCTCTCCCCAGTACTAAAGCTGCAAGCGACTCAGGACAACCAACTTCTGGTAGAGTTGAGGCAACTGATACAATTCTGATTGGAGATAGATCAAATTCCCATACTCCCCCTTTCCTCTTAACATATGAAATTTACAATCGAAATTTACATAACTGCTTAATTGATTCTGGGGCACTAATATAATGCCTGCTTCAGTTTGTTCTAAACTGAATATAGAACCCCATAAATCTTCTATTCACATTGTGCAGTTAGATAGAACTAAAGTTCAAGTTTTAGGGGAAATAAACTCTGTTACAATCAGGTTATGGGCGGATCCACGAATAGTTCAAAGGATTGATAACCTAGTCGCCGATATACCTGAATGCTATGGGTTGATTTTAAGCAGGGATTGGTCAGAAAAGCTCCATGAGTATATCTCCACTGTTTAGTCCCATATGTGGCTCCCCTATAAGGGTAAGCCCAATCAAATAAAGATCGATTGGGAGAAACATATGACCCACACTGTTACAGAATTTGAACAAGAAAATCAACCAATTGCGTTCAACAACAATATCTTAGGAAATTATTCTTCTGAGTCATTTTTCGGCAATTATATTACCCAACCATCTCCTTTCTCGGTTAACAATTTCGCATCGCAAATTGAAAATTTTTCACAGACGGACAAGTCTAAATGTGTTAATGTTACTGAGAATTTTGTAAGTAAAATTGTAGATAATTCTTTATTTTGGTCTTTATATTTTCATGGATCCAAGTCTAGTGAAGGATCAGGAGCAGGATGTATTTTGGTTAGCCCGCAAGGAGAAAAAACAATGTTGTCCTGTAGGCTAGAGTTTGAATGCACCAATAACACAGATGAGTATGAAGCATTAGTCCAAGGACTATATAAAGCGATCGGCCTCAAAGTCCAATACTTGAAGGTCTTTGGAGATTATGAGATTATTGTTAAATAGGTTAGGAATACAATTCATTGTTTTTCGAACCATCTCAAACATTATCAATCGCTAGTACAAGAGCTCACTTCTCATTTTTTAGCATTCAATATTTCTTCCATTCCCAGGTCCCGAAATTCGACAGCCGACTTGCTAGCCAACGTCGCTTCCAAGCTACTCCCTTCCGAAGACTATAGCCCAGATAGATTTTCAGTAGAATTGCTTTTTAGACCATCCATTCCTGACAATGTTACTAATTGGAGAGTATTCAATCACGATGAAGACATTTTACATTTTTTAACCTTCGAAAAATCCTATGATAATCAAATCATTGAGGAAGACGAGCACGATATTCAAATGCGAGATAAACATGAAGAAAACTCAATTCCAAAGCCTGTGGTGAAGCTTGAGGATCTTTACGATATTAAAGACAGATTTAAACCTGTGTCCAATACAATGCTCCAGAGCTCTACCTTAAGGTTTAAATTGATAAATCTTGGCACTGAACAAAATCCGCAAAACATTAATTTAGGATTAGGACTTTCCATGGAGGAAAAGGAAGCATTCATTAGACTGTTACGCAAAAATAAACACATTTTTGCTTGGAAATATGACGATCTAAAAACGTATGATACATCCATTATCCAACACACTATCCCGATGCTTCCCGAACAGAAACCAGTTCAACAAAAGTTGAGAAAAATACATCCAAACTTAGAGGGGAAAATAAAATCGAAACTCAATAAACTCTTGAAAGCTAAGATAATTTTTCTCGTTCGGCACTCAAACTGGGTCTCCAATACGGTACCAGTCAGGAAGAAAAATGGCGACATAAGTATTTGTATTGATTTCAGAAATTTAAATAAGGTGAGTTTAAAAGATAACTTCCCATTACCCACTATGGAGCAGATACTCCAATCAGTGGAAGGCTCAGAGTTAATGTCCTTTTTGGATGGTTTTTTAGGATATAATCAAATTTTGGTCCATCCTAATGACCGACTCAAAACCACATTCAGAACAAAATGGGGAACGTATGCATACCAGAAAATGCCTTTCGGACTTATTAACGCAGGAGCCACTTTTCAAAGAGTAATGGATATCGCTTTCAAAGGGTTAATTAACAGAATAGTAGTCGTCTACTTAGATGATATTACTGTATTTTCTAAAGAGAGGTCCAATCACTTGCATGATTTAAATCAAATCTTTCAACGCTGTAAGAAATATGGTATTTCTCTTAACCCTAAAAAATCTTTTTTCGCTCTTGATCAAGGCAAGCTCCTAGGGTTTATCGTTTCTAAAGATGGAATTTATATCGATCCCGACAGGATCAAAGAAATCTCTGAAATCCCATTTCCTCACAATAAGAAATCCATGCAGTCATTTTTAGGCCAAATCAATTTTGTTAAGAGATTCGTTCCAGACTTTTCTCAAATCATTTTTCCACTTCAAACTATGATTAAGAAAAATTCAGCTTTAAATGGGGATCGGCAGAAAAGGAAGCGTTTGAATTAATCAAACAATCAATAATCAACGCCCCCGCTCTAAATACTCAAAATTTTTCTAATCACTTTACATTATATACCATCGCATCCGATTTCTCTTATGCTGCGGTACTCACACAGATCAACAATCACGATTTGGAAGCACTCATTTTGTTCTATAGTTCAAATCTTCAGGGTGCTGAACTAAACTACTCCGAAGTAGAAAAACAAGCCTTTGCTGTATATAAAGCCGTTAAACATTACATACCTTCCTTTTAAAAGCCCATACAAAAGTTATAGTTCCTTTCTCTTCAGTAAGGCAACTATTAATCCAAAGAGAATTGGGAGAAAAAAGGGCAAATTGGGTAACAACACTTCAAGAATATGACCTAGAAATCAAGCCAGCAAAGATTATTAGAGGCCAAGGTTTTTGCAGGTTATTGGCAGGAGCATCTAACATTCCGGAATCAAGTGATACAGATCGATTTGAAGCGATCAACCAAATAAGTATCATTGACTCTGAATCACAGTATGTTTATTTAATATTTTATTTGAAAAATGGATATGAACCTCCCAATCTATCCTACAAAAGCAAAAGGGCCATAAGATTGAAAGCAAAAAATTTTACCATTATTGACGATGTGATTTTTAGGCAAAATTATGATTCAGTTTTATTGAGATGCCTTGAAAAACCTGAAGCACAAAAGGTTTTGCAGGAATTACATGATGGACCAGCAGGAGGACACTTTGGAGTTGATACAACAGCTCACAAAGTCATCCACGTTGGATACTATTGGCCCACTCTGTTTAGAGATGCTCATGAATATGTAAGGAAATGTCGCAATTATTAAACTTCAAGTGGAAGACAAAGGAAATCAGCCTTCCCTCTGCAACTGGTCAACATTGAACAACCATTTGAGCAATGGGGATTGGACATTATTGGAGAGATTACCCCAAATTCTTCCAAACAGCATAAGTATATCCTTACCGCTACTGATTACTTTACCAAGTGGGTTGAAGAGATTCCTTTAAAGACAACAAATTCTGAAGCTATTATTGAATTCATAGACCAATTCATCATTACCAGGTTTGGTGTCCCGAATGCTCTTGTTTTTTATAATGCATCTTACTTTCCAGGCAATGCTATGTTTGATTTTGCAATTAAAAGAGGATTCAAACTCAGATACTCTGATAAATATTATCCTCAGGGCAATGGTTTGGCAGAATCTACAAACAGAAATCTTATTAAAATTATCAAGCGAACTATCGAACAGAATCATAAGAACTGGCATAAATCTTTAATATTTGCATTATGGGCTGACAGGATAACGCAAAAAGCTTCTATAGGTTCTTCTCCGTTTAAACTTGTGTATGGAAAAGAAGCAATGCTACCAAAAAATCTCGTCCTTCCTTCTCTAGCCATAGTTCAATTTATTGAAGAAAGCCCTTCTTCTTCTTTACAACTTAGACATGAACAAATTCTAAAATTAGAAGAAGAAAGAGAAAAAGCCAAAATCATTCATGCGAAACATCAGCATATCATCAAGTCATCATTTGATTCAATTTCATCCGGTTCCAAACAATTTCAAGTCGGTGATTTAATCCTGAAATGGGACAAAGCCCATGAAGATAAGGGAAAACACACCAAGTTTCAAAAGATGTGGCTTAGACCATTTCAGATCTGTGAAAAGATAGGCCATTCAACCTTCATATTACAAGATTTATCAGGGCTGAGAGATTCTCTCCCTGTTAATGGTCTCATCTTAAAGAAATTCTTCAATTGAGGAGGTAACCCCTTCTCCTTTTAATAGCATTTTTGTAGTTTGTAGGAGAATTAGAAAATAAAACTATAAGGTATCTTCTATTTGACCTTTGTTGTATTTAAAGAGTTGCTCAAAACAAGTAGTGTGATATTTACTTTTAAATAAATAGAAGTCTTAAACAAAAGGAATGATTTTTAGGAAATTAGATATAATTGCATTCTGAAACTACACTGCAATCTTAGTGAACCCCTCTCAAAGTTTATAAATATTGTAAATCTTTTTAGATTTTCAAATTGGTCCCAAGAAGGTTATCAATATCAAAATAGGAGCTAATCCAATTTCAGCATCTCCAACTCTTACTTTGTCATCCATCTCCACTTAAGGAGAAAATTGTCTATCCCACTCACCAAAATTTGTGATTACTCAGAATGTAATTCCAAGAATACTCGATACAAAAGATAAGAGGTCTTATTACAAGCCTGCTTACCATGTTCATAGGGAAATATTTTAGCTGACATTACCAATACTGCATACCAAAACAGGGTAATGGCTTCAATTGTAAGACAAGGGGTCTCATCACGAGGCAGCTTGTTCAATTAGATTACTACCAGTGAATGGCATTGTCACTTAGCTGGCCACCAAACCAGGGCAATGGCTTTTTATCTTACAAAATAACAGAAAAGAGAAAAGAAATATAAAATGTGAAAAACATATTTTGAATTCATTTTGTTAATCATGCTCTAAGGTGAATGGGACAATAGACAATGATATGGTTAAAAGGTATCCCTGCTGAAACTATGGACGTTTGCTGGCAGCAGAGGCTCTGCCTATGACAAAGGAGTTAATTTCAATAGCTGATTTGGAAAGGTTTTATGTTTTATCAATATCAACCAATAGAGGCCAATTTAAAATCTAGAATGTATATAATTTTTAACAAAAGAGGGAATTAGCAGAGAAAGTTTTATTTTGTTTGTAATGCAACTATACCTAGTTATATTAGAATTTTCCCTTTTGATAAAATTTCTATTTTTAAAAAGTTTAAGTATTTCTATACTTTCCAGAGATAATTGTTTCTTCCAGCGAATCGCCAATTGTTGTGCCCTACAACAACACCCCATTTCATATCAATATTATCCCAAAACCATAATATGAAATGGGTCCCTTTTAATTTTCATTTTAATTGGTATCAACTTAGTTCTATTAAAAAATGCCCGAAGAGATAAAATAAAACATTACCCAAAAAGACTTTTCAATAAACCAATTAAAATTCTTAGCATAAATGATTAATCTTTTGTCATTGCGATAAAGCGATCGCAAGATCACATATCGCAATGACAAAAGGAACGCAACTTGAGGATATATTGGTTTACTCCGATGCGAAATCGCTATCGGATATCGGCAATAAATGAATTAACGCATTAAAAGCCCCCTTGCTTCGATGCGATGCGATATCGCTATCGGCAATCGGCAATAATGATTTAAAGCAATTAAGCTCCCTCTTGCCCCGATGCGATGCGATATCGCTATCAGCAATCGGCGATCGACTATGCACACCTTCTTAACCGCCCCACTCGCTACTCCCGACGCAATGCGATATCACTATCAGCGATCGGGGATTCCAAATGGAACCTAAACAATGATTTATGATTTTCCCCGACGCCCGATTGCGATAAAGGCAAAAGCGCAGTTTTCAAAGAAAATCTTAAAAGCGGTTTAATACGATTTATTCGTATTTAAGGCATTATCTTTCGAAAAGCCACTCATCCGCGCTCAACCGCCAAAACACCCAAGGCACGCTTCAAATAAATCATTCGGCCATTAATCGAATTGACTGGTATTGATAAGATTGACAGGCCTTAACGGCCATTTAATGAAACAGTAAGCCTGCGATCTGTTTACAGATTTTATTCGAGGCCACCTTAAGTCAATCGTTCGCCATGAATTTATCAATATATATATATATCTCAGTATATTCGATTTATGTTATTATTTCCTATATTACGCCCATCATCGTCTCTGTGCAAAATTCTGCCACAGAAACAGATTTGAGCATAATGGGGAAGAAGTCCAAGAAGACCACAATGCATTTCGCTTCGCCGGCCGCAGGGCAACCTGTTGTTGATCTAGGAAATAAAAAGAAAGGGCTCATATCGGACACTACATGCCTGGGACTTACCAGAGCTACTTGGCAAGACACATATAATCTGATCGAAGCCGAAGACCCGAGGGTGACAGCAATACAAGTTTCTGCTGACAGCACCAGCAAATCCGAGGCTAATCTGAGTTATTTAGCCAACTCTTTTCTTCATTGAATAGCGGCCCGGGAACAAATCCTCCCATATACAGATGTGGTAAGATGGGCGATTCAGGAAATCCCAATTACCGACAGAACTTTCAGCACCATAGATGGGAGAATTTTCGATTCTTTTCGAGCCGACGATCTAAGGAAAATGTATCATTTGTCGGAGGCAGAGAAGAAGTATAACATGGCATTCCTAGAGAAATTTCGAGCTGAAAATGAGACTGAGTCCGAACCAATTCGAGGTTGGAGACAAAATCCAGGAAAACACAAGCACGAATCTTCGGGTAAGTACTTGGTCAATTCTCTATGCTCTCCTTATTGCTATGCTGGGATTATGATGTGCAGACTATGGGGATTACACGATTCCGCCAATTTTACCATAGAAATGGTACCCTTAATGGAGGTGGCATGTAGTGGCGAAATAATGGATTGGGCATATATACTATCCGATAAGTTAGCAACTGCAACTCTGAATTTCAGATTCAACTCTCGCATCACTGAGAGGTTCATTCCCCCATTTTACTACAGTGCCTATGTATTAGATGTTTTATGTTTTAATTCTGAATTTCCTGTGCTCGGATGGAGGTGGACGTCGCAAGACCCCGCACCCATCCACATATACCATCAAAAGTTGTGGAAGACCAACTACAAACACCATTTGTATCAAATCTGCAACGGTTTCATGTTTCCTATTCATTATTCCATTTTCAATAAGCCTGCCCCTAAGATTTCCTACCAAGCAGGGGTGGATTTAACTTCCATAGGGAGTTGGTTTGGGGAGGAAAAGTTCACCTATATCAGAGTTTTTGGCAGCCAAGCCAAGCCCCACGTTCTTCCTCTATACATCCCTGATAAACTACTGGCCAGAGAAATAGCCTATCAGATCAACGCCGATGGGATTACACAAACTCTGAAGAAAGCAAAGAAGCATGTATGGCTCTCTTTTCCTTTGTGAATTGGTATCTACACTCTGCATGATCTCAAACATACAGAGAAAGAAGCTGAAAAAATAAATTCACTGACCCTGGCAACTCTAACGAGCAGGCGATTTGATCCGAACAAAGTCGCCTACAATGCACTCGACCAGGCCAAATTGGCCAAGTTCGAGCATAAAGAAGACATATTTGAAGACTTGTTCGCATCGGCCGAGTAGCTATATCAAGTTAAATCGCTCGCCATACTTGAATACAACGATGAGGGGCTGGTCGAATTCAATAGACTTAGAGAGAAGAGGTTGCAAACTTTGCTTCTAGACCTGTTAGCGACTACTCCAACAACAGAATCAAGCGAGCCTAAGCAGCGACGTGATGAAGAACCTCCTATTACATCAAAGCAACAGGAGGAAGTGCATTACCAGAGACAAGAAGAAACCCAGGCGAACTTGTAGAGACAGGAAGAGACCCAGGCGAAAATGCAAGAATAGAGCAGTTCAAAAGTAAATGAAGATACACAGATTGATCCGAAATTGCTCCAAGAATGGTAGAAATTTAATTCGATCATCGGAAATCTAGAATGCTCTAAAGATAATGAGATTTCAAAAGAGGGCAACACACAGGAAGCTACATCAAAGCAGGTTTCGGGTGAAACCAACGACACACCCAAATTAAAGGAAGCGGAAATAATTCCAAAGGATCCATCGGGCGAAATCATTTTGCAGATAGAAGAGATTCCTCCCTTGGATGTCTCCTATAGCCCTAAGCATAAAGTTGTAGTGAAACGAAAGAGGAAGAGGAGAAGGACTGATCAACCTTCTTTATTCCCAGAACTAACAATAATGGGCAATGTGGTATGGAAAGAAGAATTTGACCCCTCCGATGACTTGAAAAAGCTATCGCAATATGCTGGAGCTTATTCGGCGGTGACAATAGATAAAGCATCGGAGGTGAGCAGCTTATTAAAGACAAAATATCAGCACATCGTTTCGCTACAGGCACAATTATCGGAAGCACAGCCAAAGGCAGAGCAGGCAGAACAACAATTGCTAGTACAACAACAAATAAACAATCAGCTGACTAAGCAATTGCAGGAAGAAAAACAGAGGATTGACGATAGCGCAATCCAAAAGCAAAAGGAGCTATCAGCAGTGTTGGCGCAACTAAAAACATCAACTGAGGAAATGCTAAAATCCAAAGATGAGCGAATCGCTCAATTATCAGCTCAACTTGAGCAAATAAAAAAGCTCCCACAGGTAGATGAGTTTAAAGCAGAGGCATTTCAATGAAAAAAAGCATTGATAAATCAAATGAAGCTCTTGTGTCAGAAAATCACCCAGGCAGAACCATTGTGTGACTTAGTGGCATCCATAAGCAAAAAAGTAGAAAAGGCAAGGACAGATTTGGATCAAGCCAAAGACACATTGACAAATTTTCTGGAATGGCAAGATTCCGATTAGGGACAGGTAGCTAACCTACCAAGGATTCTGGAATCACACAAAGAAATATTATTCATAGAATGGAAATCTTAGTTAATGAAGGCAGAAAGAGCGATTTTAAGATGCAAGGAAACCACTAGTAATTTGGTTGAATTGGTAAATAATACTCTTTACTTGTCTAACATGATTTCTCAATGTACTCCAGGCCAATTAACAACAACAAAGATGTTGGAGCATTCATGCTACCCAGAGCTGGAGAAAAATGGAAGGTTAATTGCGGGAATCAACAGTTTGACATGGGATGCCTATTGGTTCTTCTTAGTGAAGCCGCACAGCTAGAGAGCCGCCCTCAAATGCCTCACAGTTGCAATCGGGTATATCATACCCGATATTCAGGATGCCACCTTCGCTGCCCAACTCAGCCTGTGCCTCAACAGACCACCCGAAGTGGAGCCAATACTTGCGATAAGCCAGCTCAGGTTTAAAGGCAAACAGCCTGAGTCATGATACACATCGCCGACTACCAGATCACCCCAAGAAGATAGATAGTATTAATTGATGCCAATTTAGTAGGATTTTGTTTCATAGATTTTTTTAGCTTAGTAGTATTTATAGACCCTTTCATGCATTTAGAAAGGGTTGTAAAATTTTATATATGACTTAAACCCTGAAGTTGCACTATTGTACTTCAGGGATATTCTTTTATGAAACTGGACCAATCATTCTGATTTTGATAATAAAGGTTTTTATACAAATGTGCACTATTGTCTTTGTTTGAAAGCATTTCTGCATTGAAGGAAGAATTTCAAATAGTGATTGATATTGGGATTGATTAAGCAGCTCATATGGTACTATTATCTATGTCTGTACTCATTCTCGTTATATGAATTGTCATTTGATCACTCTTTGCTATTATCGCTTATATATATGTGTTTTAACAGCATCCTTTATGCATCCCACTATTGGTTGTTTATAGCATGCTTTTCTTTCAATCATATATGTATCGATGATATAAATGGTAAATGCAGTAATCTTGAGTTAATCTCTTTGTTTAACTATTTAAATGAAGTAATATTTGAGTGAATATCTACGTTTATTTTACAGAGTCATCTACATGCCTATCAATAGACAAGGATTATTAAACGCTGCATTTCAAATGAATAGTTGTTCCCAGGATTAGTATTAGTTTTCATATTTTTGTTGATAGAATAAGCTATCCGCCTATCATTAGAATAGACAACTCATCACTCATCCACCCCTTTTATTCATTATCGGGAAACTGGTCCCGTTATATCCAGTCAGAGCCACCATCCCAAACGGAAAAGGAGTTGTATTAAGGTCCAAACCGGGTGGTTATCCCCCAATGTTGTTGCAGCGATTTTCGAGGCATCAACAGATTGAAAGGTGGAAAAATTCTTCTTAGAAACTACTCTTTTAACTTTTTCCTTGTCAATTCTTGTTTAGAGATGGGCCCTTTACTCCTTAGTCTGTATCAACCATTTTTATTCGGAGGAGGGGGTTCATATTTTTATGGTTCTTTAGCATCCTTCTTACCAGCGTTGTGAATACGATGATACACATTCAATGCATTTCCAACACATTTTCCTTCCTCGACCACAGTGAGTTATTCTAATTCTTCTGCTTGTTTTTTCTCCTCATTTTCTAATGGCATATATACAATGTGTGCAGACATAGAGTACAGCTTGTTATTCCACTAAGGGCATGTTTTTTCTAAATGATATTCCTAATGCAAATAAAAATAATTATCCATGCGAATGCTTTCCATGTTCATCATAACATTTAAACTTTGCACAAACTTCACGGGTTGATTGTTGTTGTTATTACTATTCCTTTGAAAAGGAAAGGACTTGGGAGGCTTGCTACTGATAGACGACTCACTTGACATTTTATTTAGTTTTGAAATTTCATTTGTGAGCATCTTCACCATCCTAGTCAAGCTCTCGATATCATATGATTCATTCCCTTTAGCCTTAATAGCAAGAGGTTGTGACTTCTTACTAGTCTCTTTGGAGTCTTTTTATTCTTCATCGTTCATAACCCCAATCGCGCAAAATTATTGTTGGCATTATGATGCATGTGCTGTACATGATGGAAACTGACTCATCGAAGAACAACTCACTTATATATAACTAGATGAATCTACAGAAGAGATATCAAATGTGACAGAATACATGGGATGCAGGACAACTCAAAGGAATCATATGATAGTTCTCAGTATGACAAGTTAGCTTTGCCATCAAGTCCAAAGGGGGAGATTGTTGGCATTATGATACAAGTGTTGTCCTTGATGGAAACTCGAACAGATGACAAATCATAGTGCAGCAGGTCAGTAGCAAAGAATTGATGATCAGACTACAAAGAATGAAGAAAGAAGAGTATATACGCAAGTTCACTACATACCAAGTCATGTACACACAGGTTCACTATATACCAATTCACGTATATATGCAGGTTCGCTATATACCAAGTAGGGTATACACGCAAGTTATACACGCAAGTTCACTATATACAAAGGTGCGTATACACGCGGGATTGCTGATCAAAAGTCGTGTATGCGTATGCATGCACTTTCATGCACGAAAAAGCGCGTACATGTGGGAAAGCTTATTTTTGAGTCTGTGGCATTTAGACCTATGGTTTTGGTACTTGGTATTATGTCCAAAGTGTTGAACCCAGGTATTGGGTCCCTAGTATTGGTTCTCAATGGTTTTGGACCATGGTATTGAGTAAGGCCTAAGACTATAAAAGGAGAAGAAGATCATTAGGCAAATGCATTGAGAAAGTCTTGAATATCTGATGAAGTATGAGATCCAGTATGCAGGTTATGGGTTCATGACGCTTTGTTTGATCTAAGCTAAGGAGGAATCTCAACGGTTGATGGAGAACAAGATTTAAGGATAGATCAGGATCTTGTTTAGTCTAGATCTGTATACTGACGCATGTAATGTTCTATAAATGTTATGATTTGGGTATAACTCAAGTTTGGAACAGCTGCAAATCATGAATGAATATTTACAGATGTATACGCTAGTTGACTATGATAAAAGCACATACATACACAGGTTAGATACATCTAAGTAGCGTATACCATATGAGCTATGATGTTTGAAGTTACAAGTGGCTCTGGTTGTTGATGAGTTTTGATGACTATTTACTGGTGTCAGTACTCTGCATATTCAATTTGGTTGATTGTGTTTAGCTTTAGTGTTGATGGATGAGATCTACAATGGATCAGGATCATAATGACTTATCTTTATGTGATCTGATGGACTAGATCTGGTTGCTAACTTATGTATTATCCTTGTATATGTAAT
>APFE030322362.1:99988-121765 GCA_000404065.3 Pinus taeda
ATATAGCTAGAAACTTGCATGCAGCGTGATTGATTGTTGCTAGACCCCTTTGGGGCTAGTGGGATCCACCTCTGTCCGCAGAGGGGATTTACCTCCACAACAGGAGTATCAAATTTATCACATTTAAGAAGGTTAAAATCTTCAATTGGTCATAAAGGAAAGTTGGAAAAACCCAGGTAGTTGCATAATTCACACTGGGGTATGAGGTGTCCTGTAGAAACTGAAGAAGGATAGTGGCTTTAGGTCTTGGGTGGAATCTTTGGGACAACAAGAAATCTATCAAAATTTCCTTTAACTGTGCATTTATTCTATTGGATCTATATTACAACTTGTAGATTGTGCAAGTGACATCTACTATATAGATGATCGCCTAAAAAACAAAAATGGACATACATATTGGGAGCTTGTTGTGAAACCACAATATTCATCTTGTCTTTCCATAACTACCACATTTGGTCATTTAGTGGAATTGGAATGAAAACATACACTTCATGGTATTTGACAATTGTAGTGGTTGTTAATGGACAAGTTGAAAATGTGGAATATTCGGCCCCAACAAGGATGGTGTGATACTTCAGAGGTTCCACAAAAATCCTTTACACTTTTACGGTCATGCAGTCACAATTGGAATAATGTGGAAACCTCATAAATTCAAGTATATCTACCTTTTGGAAACTTTGTGTGTATTCACATTAATGATTCCATCTACAATAATAATTTACTGGGTCTTTGGAGATGAGCTGTAGAATCATTCAAATGTTTTCTTTTATTCCCCAAGTCATTTTTCTGTGAGATTGTTGTCATTCTTATGTTAATTCATCAGTTCATTACCTTTGGATTTTCATTCACTCCTCTCTATTTGGTTTGATAAAAGGTCATAGGAGTGCATGATATTAAGAGAAATTTACTTCAAGCGCTCGTAAGGCAACCATTAGTGATTCCAATATGGTTCCTTGCAATCATCTTCCTTTCTTTAGCCTCATAAATTATATAATTGGAGTATTGTTGGTTAATCTCACCATCTACATCATACCAACTTTGACACATATGTTGTAATTCTCCCTCCCACCTCCTTGGATTTCCCAAGCTAAATGAAAGGTGTTACCTTATCCTAATATGACCTCCATGGTCTCATTATGGAAATGGGGTTACAAAAGTCCTACTCTCCTAATGTTAGAAGAATTAAAATTGGTATACACCATCAGATTCTTCTCATTAAGATCTTTCCAAAGATATAAAGTTTATTTAATTCTGAATTATGGATCAAAATTATGGTCATTTAAACTTGGGCCTCAATAGCCTTGCCATGTCAACAATGATACCATGTTTCACTACCTTGTGGCCCAACTATGTTGCACAAAAACTTCCCATGGATCCTACGACCGCGACATGAAATTCCTCATCCTCTGAAGGTGAGACTCTCTATCTTGTTGCTTCCATCTACCATAACTTCTACAGAATAACACACCCACTCAACTTCGGAGGCATGAATGAGAATATTTCACATCCATTTCTAGGTGTATTTCCTATTCCCCAGCTCTTGTAAATTATAACTAAATTGTGTAGTGAACAAAAATTGAGACCTTGTGACTGTGATGACATGCCCCTTGCCACATGCTTGTACCCTATTAGCACCCCCAAACTTGGTGGCTCCCCAATGTTTGGCCATGTGACATCCCTTGCCATGTAAACATTGTTGACATCATGCTATCTTCATTATGCCATGTGGCCCTCTCTGAGAATGCCATGTGTCACTCAAAATTAGGCCACTTGGCCCTCCAAAAATTCCACCTATGCTTGCCACATGTCATGCGTTCCATGTGCCACATCCTAATTCTCTTCCACCTCATTAAGCCAGCTAGTATTTACCCTGGGTCCTACTAGGGTATGGACTCCACGTGTAAGTTAGTGTTTTACCATCATAATATTTTTCGATCCAACTATGGAAGCCAACCTATGGGCCTACACATAATCGCGCCCTAGACCTTTCCCACTGTAACGCAAAAGGGAAACCTCCTCAATGCCCATGGCCTTGAATGGAAACATTTCAGATTACTTGATGGGAATGATGCTTGTCTTTTGGCTCTCGTATCATAGGTTTTATCAAAATGGAAAGCCCACCCTACTTTTGAGCCGCAAAATGGGAAGTACCTTTGTTAAGTGATGGGAAGAGCATCTCCCTCAACACCCTTTGACACTTAGAGAATTTTCCTTATGTCTTCTTTCCTCCCACTATAAGTAACAAGGCCATAGGTTTAATATTAAGGGATGAGGTACTTGCCTCTGTTGTGCACACGTAGAACATAAGGTCTCTGCCTTGTGTGACATTTCAATGGTGAAAACATTATCAGAACCTTCCGATCATTAAATATAATTACCTTCCCGACCTCGAGGCCATGTCTCTCAATTTATTTTCATGCACGAGCATACTGCAACTAATATGAACACACACAATAAAATTATTTAAGGAAAACTCAACATTTATGCTTATCCAACCTCTCAAAAGTGATAAAAAATTCACGACCAATGGACTACCATACACAAGTCACACAATGCTCTTGAAGATCCAATTAAACCCATACCATGTAGTATAATCAGAAAAAATCACATCATAGAGAAGAGCATAATAATACAAGTAAATCACTTATCTAATGTTCTAGATGATTGGAAACTAAGAGAGGGACTTCAAATCTCCACATGACCATATCTTAACTGCACTACTATTCTTTCTTGCAGTCAACCACCCTCGAGCTAGATTCAAATTCTGAGGAGGTAGATTACTTAGCAGTGCTAAACTAGTGAACTGATTATATGAGGTAGAGAAAACTTATCAAGTGATCTCTCCAACATATTCCAACAACAACACTACAATGGTTCTCAACCAACAACAAAACACTAGCCAGGGGTTCAAAAAGGGCACAAAGAATCTTAATTAAACTTGGAGATGGATGCATATGAAAATTGGGAGTTTTATCAATTGAATTAGTAAATGGTACACTTCTCCATGTAGTTTATCAGTGGATGCTAGAACTAGTGTTATCAACCCCCAAGGCTACACTTAACGTTGTCAGTCCTAGCTAGTACATAAGTGTTTCCATTTTACTGGTAGTTTGTAAATCCAACAAGTTTCCCAATGGTTTATCAACGCCAAGGAAATCCACTTCTCAGGCAATGATCAACGAGTAATCCCCACATTTTTATTAACTTGGATAACACTAGAGAATCACCACTCCACTGAAACCTCTCCGGCATACAACACATAGGCTCACACACCAGCCTCAGTAACACTATACATAGGGAAAACACAGGCCCCAAAAAATAAAACACAAGCACAAGGACATGCCTCAACAAAACACATTGAATCCATCCCATGAGTGCATAGTACAAACTTAGAGAAAGGTTAATATTACAAGGAAATCCACATCCATTTCCAAGTCCAAGCTCTTATTCTTATACTCAGTTTGATCTTTCTTGTCCTTTTCTCTTGAAAAGACCTCCACATAATGAATAATCCCCACCAAAATACTCCTTCCTTAGTACTTCTCTCCTTCTTGTATGTTAGGTATGTCAGAAATGTTGACCATGCCTACGTCTCTATGAGATTCGATACTCTAGGATCATCCTATACTCAGGAGGCCCACTCTTTCAATTAAATGTATGCACAACAATTCCATGAAACCAATAGGGATTTAGGTGAAAAAGTAAATGCAAGGTGTGGGTTTACAAGAAACCGCTTCTCCTTTAGTCCTATGAATCTACGTCCACTTCTCATCTAGTCAATGTGTTACATTTCTATATAATTGACATGAATTGCAATTCATAATAATATTTACACGAGGGGTTCACAAAAAGGGATGTCACACATGTATATCTACATCACAACTCTTGCTAGATATAATTCTATATAAAATCCTCTATTTTTCCTCCCAAGCTAGGTAGCCATGTACATCTTGAACATATTCATAGTAGAGTGGTAGTTGTAGTGGGTTTTGAATTTGGTGGTGAAAGCATGATCAGATATGGGAGCCTTATTTAAAATTTTTAAGCTAAAAACGAGTGCTAGTGGAGATGCCATTGCATGTTTAGTGAATGTACTTAATGTTTGACCGCACACACATAGATGATTTTATTGAATTTATGTTTAACTCAGAATTCTAGCAAGAGGCTATAGATAGGTTAGTTGGGGTTTTGAATGATGTAAAATTTTATTTGATTAAAGGGAAGACAAAGCATCAACTATGGATTGAGCTTTATGAATTTCTCATGAAACATGATAATAAGGTCTTGGGACTAAAGGTGGACACTACAATTAGAGTAGGAATTCATAAGTTTACGGATGAAGATGATTGTTTCTGGACATCACTTACAAATTATTACAGTAGGAGAGGGAATTTTGAGAAGCCTAGAGACATATATGAGGAGGGTATGATGACTTTCATTACCGTGTGTGACCTTGTCATAATCTTTGATGCTTATGCTCAATTTGAAGAGAGAATGCTAACAACTAAAATGAAATTTTGGATGTCAGTGATGATTATGGAGAGGAAGATGCCAAACATAGACAATGATTAGAGGAGGAAGAGGGAAATAAAGGTAACAACATATCGTAATGGAATATTGCAGTCCACATGTAAAAGGATGTGCCACAAAGTGGCACAAATGACTAGCATAGCTTGTGTGCATAAGATGTGTTGCAGCGTAACTAAATGAGATAGTGTGGTATCAAAATAGTAAAATGATAGTGTAACTATGAACTAGGATCACACCACACTAATAGATGCAAAGAGGATGCACAAAAAGTCACATTTTGCCACAAATAATCATGATTATAATAATGTTGATGTGACGGTTCCGGTTCTAATTAACAGTGATAATAGAGTGGCATAGTGAAATTAGAGAAGAATTAAAGGAAATTGTAGAGGAGGCACAATCATTACTTGACCTATCTATTTTGAAAGAAACTACACCAAGAAAATGTTCATCCTCTAATTCAAAATTGAGCATAAGCCATATCAACTCACTTTCATGTTCTTTAGATGGTCAAATGGTTATGATTGATGGAGATCAAGAGGTGTTTCTTGTTTCCCTTATCAATGAAGACAATGATTGTAGGTTGTCTGGATCCAAGTATATAATAAAACGATTTAAATTTCTCCTAATCACCTAGTTGTGGATATTCCACATACAACCAAGTAAAGGAGCCTTATTAAATATTTAAACAAGATTTCATTAGGGGATGAAGACCAATGAGAAACAACACCATTTAGAGCATATGAACTATGTAGTATAATTTTAACCCACAATTTCTAAACATCAATTGCTGGTCTAGACGAAGAGTCATTCTTTAACACAGATGGAAAAGAACTAGATATTGATGACCTTGCTATATGTTGGTGACCTAGAGTCACACTTTGTTGTGCTAGAATGTAGATCCCGGGAACATCTAAATATGATTTTCAATTATTTGTTTCAAGGGTTTTCTTTCTTTTTGGAAATTATGTATGAAAATACCAAGAGTTTATAAATACATCCTGGGTATGTTCTCCACATATTTTCAGGTTTGAGCTTCCATACACTTTGGATTTGACATAAAGGTTATGAGGGTTTGATGAGGGAAATTTGAAGCATGGAGAAAACATATTAATAAACTAAGATGGGAAATTAAGAATCCATCCCTAGGTTACTACCATCAAAGAAATAACTGGCAATTAAGAATTCAACTCTAGAATAAACAATAATTTGAATTTATGCCTTTTAACTCCATCCCATGGGACAATTTATCAAAATAAACAAGGATATTCCTTTTGACGTTGATATAATTCACATAAATTAAAGAAGACAATCTTACATATTTTGGGTTTCCTTTATTTCATGCAGTTACATTAGATTACACACTAGGATTGTTATATGGAATTTCACTTATGCAAAAAAAAAAAATGAATGCCTAGATCTAGTAGTATGATATAGAACAACAGAGGACAAAAATAATCAATGTTTTCCTTAGACAGATTTAAATATGGAAAAGGAACCTACCTCGGATATGTAGAAAATCCTTCTCTTCACTTTTCTTATAAGATCCAATACTAGCTCCACACACTGTAAATGGAACTTGCAACACATGACTAAAAAAAGCAAAGGAACTACAATATCCACATAACATAATCCAATATCTCTATTCAATGAGTAAACATGACATTGAAATACAAGAGATTAAGCATACCACAAGTATAGGTAAACATGATTCTTTTTGTATTAATAAATAAAGGAGAGAGTTACAACCATATATAGAAGTTGACTTTGTATATGTGTCTCCCCACTTGACTTGTCGTTCCTTGTCAAAAGAAAACCTTCACACTCAACCCCAATGAAAATGGATGATGATTCATTAATCTCAAAGAAGCAACATGAGGGCACTAGAAATATCCAAAAGCCAAACTAGACTCTATAGGAGGAAATAAATATATAGGGTAAACATGATAGTTTAGGATTTACCAATCTAGGCTTGAGATCGACATATACGGGGAGGATGAGCTCAAGAGATAAGAGATAATATCTTCAAGATATGATCATATAGAATTAAATATCTCTATCCATGGTAAATAATGAAAACCACCTTAGAAGCTTTTGGAAGAAGAGGCTTCAAAAATATTTTTAATTTTCCCGAATTTCTAGAATTAGTGCACCTACAGAAGGGAGCAACAGGTGCTAATCAACACTGGTGCATAATGAAGAAACTTCCACCCAACACTGGTTAGAAAGAAAACAAGGTGTGTTGGGCCTAAAAATATGTTTTTTCAGCAGATAGACCCAGAAACTTAGACTGATTTGGAGAATTGGTGCTTAGGGATTTGCAAAGGGATTATGAAAAAGTGTTCATGGATGTTGATTGAACTGGTTTTCAAGACTTTTGGGCTGATGTGACAAAATGAGCTGTAAATGATTGCCACCTAAAGTACAAGGTTAGAAGCAATGGTTGAGGATTGAAGTGCTTTACATTGTGACAAGTATGAATCAAGAAAAAGTTGGTCGAGATTGATCATATATTACAATACATATTATCATCACAATATCATTGTTGAGGGAGGCATACCCATGTTCAACATATAAGCCAATATTACATGTACAATGATCAAGAAGTCTCGTCCACTATTGAAAAAGTGTGGGCCCATGCTTGGATCAGCATCTGAATAATCATAGCCATCATACTTTGTAATCTTGTATGAATCTTGAAACGCAACTCAAATGAATGGAATGAGACCAAGGGTCTTCTATCTCATTCACTCAATAATACGAGTCCAACAATGTGAATAAATGAACTGAAGTTGAACATCGTAGACACCATTTCATTACCGACGAATGATTGTTAACGAACGTGAGAGAAACCATCAATGATGTTAATGGATCTCAAGGTACTATAGTACAATCTATGTGGCATGAATGAATGATTTGAAGTTGAACACCACACAAAATCTTCTTGCAAAAGGTCAGTAAAGAGGACTTGTCACCGAGAGGGAGGAAACTTTCCATTGATGTATGAAAGTCCCAAGGTACCAAAGGGAGTTTCTAAGTCAAATCCGTGGATAATTATTTGATATCGACAGGAAGCGACTCATCGCAGGGGGGACTTGATGTGTCCCCCATCAACGCCATGAAATGGGTATCAAGGTTTGAGATAGAATGATGCTGCTATGGAATTGGTTCAAGAACGACATACATGAATGAATACTTAAAGGTATTTTAGCAGATATCAACTAAAGGAATTCTCTCAAACATATCGACAACACAGAGATGAAGTGAAAGAGTTTCATGTTCAAGAGCGACTCACTGCCATTAGTAGGTTAAGTACCCCATTTTCCCAATTTCCCCAACCATTTGTGGTTAGTACCTCTTTATTTTTGACAAGCTTGAGGAAGATAACATATTCTTGATATATAAGTTCATCCTTCGGATGAATCCCTCTTGAGTATTTTTAGCGAACCCTGAGAAGGAATGGTTCAGTCCTATCATGTTCGATGAGTCCAATGCTATTTGATGATTTCACAAGTAGAGCGACGCTATCACTCAAATTATTTTTCACGTTTAGAGAGTTTTAAAAAGAGGCGAAAAAGAAAACTCCAAAGGTTCCTTTTCATAAATTTAGTCTCTTGAGTTTGGAAAGGTATAAAATTATACTCATGAGAACCTTTTAGTCATTTTCAATGAATGTATTCCTTTTTCTTAAATAGTCTATCCCAGTCTAGAAAAGGGTTAAACTTATACTGGGTAGACATCTTTTCATTTAATTTAATGAGTTCGAAAAGACAAGTTCTCAACAGTATTTTCATCTTTAGGGAGTCTGAAAAGAGCTGAAAGAGGACTCTAGGGGGTTCCTTTTTTGTGAGTTTACATAGCCCGAAAAAGCGATAAAAGTATGCCCTTTCATCAAAATGACCTGTATTACATTTAAATCGTAAAAAAGATCCTTCAAATAGATTGAAACCTACTCAGAACACGATCAAAAGATTAAAAATACATGTAATATGGTAAAATTAGGTCAAAATAATAAAAATTTAATAAAATAATAATAAAATTGACCATGAATAGACCAAAAGTAAATTCATTTTTACCATTTTCATTTTTACCTCTTGCGAGTGAGCCCTAAGTGTTTTTTACGCTCGATCTTCAAAAAGTGGTTGTAGCCAAACCGGTGGACCAATTCGAGTGTTGTTAGTTCCAGGGAGAAGCTCTATCCTTTCTCTTTCTTTTCATGGTTTCCATTTTTGATTTCATGCAACATTTTTTTAGTTTTCAGTGGTTTGGGATCTTAGATTTGTGCCATAGATCCAACACAACTCAATTGTATTGAAAAGTGCATTGATATTTCTCACTTAACACTGAGAAGAGTGCCTCAACACACCTCCCCTTTCAACGCTTTGTCCTCTTAAAATCAAGTGTACTGAGCATAGTTCAAAAAATGAATTTTTTAATTTCACTTGAATTTCTCTCAAATTTCTCTCAAATTTTTGCATAAGATTCTTTCTAAATGTTTCTCTCATAATATTGTAGGTATCTACCGGAGAAAAAATGGTTCTAATTTGGACAGAAAGAGAACATGAGTCCCAACATTTAGAATTTGCTGATGACCCAACAACAATACAACCCCTAATGAATTGTGGACTCCTTAAATTTTTCTGGCTTCCAGGGATGAGAGCTCAACTTGAGTTGCTGGAATATCTAGTTAGGGCATAGGATATTCAAGGATAAGTATTTAGAGTTGGAGCACATACTCTCAGGATAGATGTTGAGAATATTTATTTCCTGATAGGCTTATCTTGAAGAGGAGCTCCTATCTCATTGTCTGGGATGAGAAGAGGTGGTGAAACTACAAAGGATTATATAGCTATTCTATTTATCATTGTTTGGTTAGTTGGAAGTGTTACTTTGCATTTGGCCAGCAAGTCCCACATGCTGTATGAGTTGGAGTGCATTGAACCTACTATATTTAACTAGAGTGAGGGGGTGTTGGAAAATATGAAGGAACAACTCAATAAGGAAAAGGATGGTCGAATGAAGAACTTTGGATATGGATCCATTCTGGTATTATTTTCTCTAGAGAGGATTCCAGTACTTCAAACTTAACATATTGAGCTTGGGATTCTAGATCCTAGAGTTCCACAGATGAGGCAATGGGTAGATTTCATGCCTCTTCATGTAGGTCCATCTTTGTGTTGAAAATAACAACAAGATATGATAAAAATAGAATCCAAAAATTCCAATTTTAATTTGTCCTTGAATTAAAATTGTGAATTAATTCATTATGGATTAATTAGTTGGAGAAATTCAAGTTAGAAGTCTTTCTGAAGTCATGCAAGAGTTATCCCTTAAATTAAGGAGATAAACCTTAATTAAGGAGATAAGATTGAGTTATATTTGAGTTGTAATTAGTTAGCTTAGTTTACTGAGTTAAGTCCAGTTAAATTAGTTCCAAACTATTTGAGGAACTAATTGTGAGTTATCATTTAGTTGATGCATGCATGCACTCAAACAGTGTACTCCAGATAACTGAAGATTCCCTCATCATAAACTCATGCATGTCTATTCTGAGAAAGACCTAGTTGAGATAAATGTTAAGGACAGTGTACTATCAAATGCATGTGTTTTCCTATAAAGAAAACTCATGCATGCAATCAAGGTAAGGTTCCTTGATGATTGCGCAATTATGACAGTGTGTTAGAGAAGTGTGTGAGAGCAATGTTCCACTGGGTGAAGGAGATCATCCTAGCGGAGCTGTGCAAGGAAATAGGAGCTTGGAGGGCAGAGAGGAAGGATTGTGAGAAGCTTTGATTTCCTGTGAGCATCCAAGAGGATTGTAATGAGAGTTGGCTAGCTATGAGAGCTAAGGCTTTGTATAATTCTGATGTATTTCCACCTTGTATGATAATACAGATAGTGGGGTTTTTAGCTGAGGCTTTCCCCAAAGTATTTTCATGTGTATTGTGCATTTATTCTTCTTCTTTTGGTTATATGTGTTCATATCGATCTTGCTCAACATTTAAGCTTCCGCAAAGAAAATTGATAGTAGAAGTAGGTTATAGTATTTTGCTTTGGTTATATTGCATTATCGGGGTAATCTACAATCAGATTTTCTACATGGTCTTAGAGTGGGATTTGTAGAGAATTTGCAGAATTTCTACATGGTATCAAGGCTAGTTGATCTATAGAGAAATTTATACATGGTATCAGAGCCAAGTTTATTAGAGCTAATTTTATCGGAGCTGCGAATAGTATATGGAGAAGAGAATTTGAAGTTTGAAGTTCAGGGTTGCAGGTGCAAATCGAATTCTTATCATACTTCAAGGTTGGCCAATGGTGTTCTATGGCTTGAGACTTGAGTATGCCTTGGAAGGTAGCTCAAATTACATAGCATGGAAAGATTGCATAGAGGCTGTATTAGAAGATAATGGCTTGAAGGATTTCATTGATTAAGAAATCCCAAAGCCAGGTTCAACTAATGCACAAGAGTTGGTTGAGTGGAAGAAATGTGTGGCGAGGGCGAGACAGATCATAGTTGAGGGAGTTTGAGACCATATTGTCTTGAGTCTCCATGGGAAGGATACTCCATTTTCAATGTGGAAGACATTGAAGAACCTCTACTAGAACAATAGCGACCAGAGGAAATTGGCACTCAAGGATAAGCTTCGAAGAATCAAGATGGACAATGGCGATACTATTTCCACATATCTGAAAAAGCTGACCACTTATAGAGATGAGCTTGGTAGTGTGGGAATAACTACTACCGATGATGATATGGTGAACCTCACTCTCCTTGGCCTTCCAAAGAGTTGGAATAGCTACTAGGACTTTGTGAATGGAAGGGAGAAACTACCAAATTTGGAACGACTGTGGTCGGATCTGAAGTAGGAGGAGATCAGAAGGAGCACACAAGATGGTTCTTCATATAAGGATGATGATGAAGAAAATATGGCCTTAGCAAGTAAGGCAAGGAAATGGAAGGGGAAGGCATCCCATTCTGAATTGAATTCTTCTCATGGAGGGAAGAAGGGTGACAAGTCTAAAGTGAGATGCTTTAATTGTCACGAGATGGGACATTATGCAACTAATTTCCCATCAAAGAAGCCTAAGAAGGGATCCTTAGAAGGATCAGAAGGTGAGGCATTAGCCTCTTAGTTCGAAATGGATTTTACCCTCATTTTATGCATAGTGTCATCGATGATGGGTTGTGTCTGATATCTTGATAGTGGAGCCTCATTCCACATGATTGATGATAAAAGTTTATTTAGTACCTTGGAGGAGCAAGACCTCATATGCACATAGAGATGGGTGATGACAAAAGGTATAGTGTTTCAAGAGTGGGCACAATTTCTTTTTAGAGGGAGCATGGAGCTCCTATCACCTTGATAAATGTGAAGAATGTGCAGGGACTAAAGAAGAACTTGGTATCGGTCGTGATGTTGGAGGACAAAGGCTACGTTGTTGTCTTCGCTAAGGGAAAGGTTTTCCTTAGACACATCACCATGAGACAGATGAAATAGATCGGTTCACAAGTTAAGAACCTGTATGCTCTTGAGGCTCAAGATGCATGCAAAGCCTTGAGGAGCAAGGAAAATGTTAGAGACTTGGTGGTTGAGAGGCAGAGTAAATTACCTCTCAACATGTAGTCCTAGAAGAAGTCTCATACAATTGTGGAGGAGCCACAATTGGAGAAGTGGATAGAGGGATCACATGCAGCCATAGCTCCAAGTGTGAGGTAGGGTGATGTGAAGTGATAGTCTCAAGAAGGCTGAAATTGGGTAGGGTCCATTGAGAGGTTTTATCTCATGGATCGTACCTTGCTACAGGAGCCCAAATTACATAGTAGCAGGAGGAATCAGTGGGATTGATGCAGTTAGAGATAAAAGTGACAGAGGTTAGGGAAGTAAGATATTGAAGAGCACAGAGAAGGATTGACAACAGTATAGAAAGGCAGAGTTGCAGAAGCACAAAGTTTTCAGTTGACAGAAGTAATAGCAGTGAGAGACTTTGATGACAGATGCATCATACTAATTTAGGTTGGATTTTTTTTTTTTTTTTTGGAGTTGCTGGAGCAACAACACTAGAGAGAAGTGTTGCATGCATAACATTCCAAAGGTTCACAATTAGGATTGAGTTGAATTCCTTTCTTGTTGAGAGGGAGTGTTCAAAATAGCAACAAGAAATTATAAAAATAGAATCCAGAAATTCCAATTTTAATTTGTTCTTGAATTAAAATTGAATTTAGTCTCACTAGCTAATTGGAAATAATTAATTAATTCATTATGGATTAATTAGTTGGATAAATTCAAGTTGGAAGTCTTTCTAAAGTCATGAAAGAGTTATCCCTTAAATTAAGGAGATACGCCTTAATTAACAAGATAAGATTGAGTTATATTTGAGTTGTAATTAGTTAGCTCAATTTACTGAGTTAAGTCCTGTTAAATTCGTTCCAAACTATTTGAGGAACTAATTATGAGTTATCAGTCAGTTGATGCATGCGTGCACTCAAACAATGTACTCCAGATAACTGAAGATTCCCTCATCATAAACTCATGCATGTCTATTCTGAGAAAGACCCAGTTGAGCTAAATGTCAAGGACAGTGTACTATCAGTTGCATGTGTTTTCCTATAAAGGAAACTCATGCATGCAGTCAAGGTAAGGTTCCTTGAGGATTGCACAGTTCTGACAGTGTGTTAGAGCAGTGTGTGAGAGTAATGTTCCATAGGGTGAAGGAGATCATCCCAGAGGAACTAGACAAGGAAATAGGAGCTTGGAGGGCAGAGAGGAAGGCTTGTGAGAAGCATTGATTGCCTGTGAGAATTCAGGAGGATTGTATTGAGAGTTGGCTAGCTGTGAGAGCTAAGGCTTTGTATAATTCTGATGTATTTCCACCTTGTATGATAATACAGATAGTGGGGTTTTTAGTTGAGGCTTTCCCCAAAGTATTTTCATGTGTATTGTGCATTTATTATTCTTCTTCTGGTTATATGTGTTTAACTCGATCTTGCTCAATCTTTAAGCTTCTGCAAAGCAAATTGATAAAGTAGGTTATAGTATTTTTCTTTGGTTATATTGCATTATCGGGTTAATCTAAAGTCAGATTTTCTACATGGTATTAAAGCGATATTTGTAGAGAATTTGCAGAATTTCTACATGGTATCAGAGCTAGCTGATCTATAGAGAAATTTTTACACTTTGATGAGTTTCGCACCTACTTGCTTCTGATGACTATGGATGTGACTCATTATGATTGAGGATTATCCCTATTACGGAATTGACTTCCGAGGAGATCTGAAGCTCGTTTTACCTGAAGGCAAGCAATGGGGAGATATAGGTAAAATAATGTCATTTTGAATATTTTTGATTTATGAGATTTTACAATTTTTTTGATGTTTTTCATGTATCAGAGACTAACTATTGATATCACATGCAAATATTAGGCCTGTTCAACTAGTAGGATCATCTTATATTCAATGAAAAGGAGAGCCACAATTTTCATAGGTTGGAGCATATGTTGTTGTAGGAGCAGAGGAGGAGATACAAGATCTCAACGTAGCTGAAACTCTCGCAGGGTTTGAGAGGTACATTGAGTTATTGACCCATAGCATACCTAAGAATAGGTTCAATCAAATCCCTACAAGACTACACCGATACACTATCACAGTGTCAGAGCACATCAACTAGCTACTATGCAAAGTTGCCATGTGGTTGTCTATTACCATGATCACCATCAGGACTAGTCTACTAGGAGGCCATAGAGCCATATTTTTTTTACATGTATTTTTATAGTATAGGCCATGTGGCCGTATGTGTCTCATACATAGTTTTTGTGAAACCAAACTTTTATATATATACAATTAGCTATTGATGTTTCCGTTTTACTCTATTATTGTTCAATGTGTGATGTGAATTAAAATGTTTACATATGCTGGAAATGTATGTCTAAAGCATAATTCACCAATGCATCAGTTAATGTATTTAGACTTCTAGGAATGTGTTGATATTGAATGTAATCAAAATGTATTTCTAGAAGGTGAACCCTTAAAAACATGTGGAGAATAGTTTGATTTTAGACTAAATAAATGTTATTAGGATGTAGTACTAAAATTTGTGAATCAATTATGACAACCAAATGGTGAATTCCATGTGAAATAGAATAAAAAAAAATTTGATCATTGCGCTATACTCATCAATGTTATTGGTAGAGTGACCGATACAAATCCCTTGTAAACTCACTAACTCTCCATTCAGAGCATAAATAGCCCACGCCATAGAGGAAAGATTCCGAGTACTATGACTAGCGCCATGAGCATAACCAACATATGACTAAAGGGATGCCTAGATCTGTAAATCAAACATAATCTAAGATTAATAGAGACAATAGGAAACTTCGAAGGAAACACACTTCAAACTTACTCACACACCTATATAATATGTACACAGTGACTATGCAAAGATGATATAAGAATGGTATTTTTTGAGGTACAACCCATTTCTGGGCTGTGCTAAGGGGATTCCATCAAATTCAACGAGCTTGTAAGCCCCTTTCACAAGAACACATTTAACTATGTACGAGCCTAACCACATTAGTTCGAACTTTCCATCCCCTAACTTATTAGCTTCTTGATTATAAAAAAAGACTAGACCACCTTTCGAGAAGGCACGAGGTTAAACATTTTTTTTTCATATTGTGCTTTAATGCATTTCTTGTGGACCTCATTAGCCATTGCAGCATCACACCAAATTTCATCTAAATTTTCTAGATGTAAGAGACACTTTTCTTCTATGGAAGTTGTAGGGAGAAGTTCAACAACAAGCTTCAAAGATGGAACCTTGTATTCGATGGTAATAATTTCCTCCGGACCATACACCAATTGAAAGAGTGTGAATATAGTGGATTTTTGGACAAAGGTTTGATATGCCCACAAAGTTGCATAAAGGATGAGGTGCCAATCCGATTTGTGAATCCCTATCATGCATTGTAGCATTTTTTTCAAAACTTTGTCAATAGCTTTTACTTGCCCATTTTCTTGTGGGTATTAGGGAGTTGAGGCGTCATGTGAAGGACCAACTTGGCAGTAAGCTCATACATCATGAGATTTTGGAAAATTTTCCCATGGTATGCAACAATGGCTTGTGGTACACCAAACCTTGCAATAACATGATTGAAAAGAAATTAAGCACTTGTTTTGCAAGTGTTATTAGATGTATGCATCGCTTTGGTCCATTTGGTAAAATAATCTACTGCCACAATGATTTAGCCATGCCCCCCGAATGAGTAAGGGTCACATGTCATAAAGCCAATGCCCCATTTTGTAAAAGGTCCAACAACAATAACATGATGTAGAGGAGCAAGTGGAGCATGAGTTTCATGATCATATATCTAGAAAGCGTGACACTTTTGGACTGCAATAATGTAATCTTGAAACATAGTAGGCCAAAAGTAACCAACATGCAAAATATTATAGGCAATGACATAGCTAGACATATGTCCACCATAGGCTCTACCATGACATTCGTTTATATATTTCTCATCCTGCTTGTGGGTGAGGCACCTGCTAAAGACGATATCAACACCATGATGATAAATGGTGTTATCAATTATAATGTAATTTTTGGCTTAGTATCGAATATGTCACTAGTTAGAGCAAGAGGTATTAGGCTGAAAAGTATGGGTCTGGAGATAGATGATAATATCCGCATACCAAGAATTAGATGAATCAATCAAAAGCAATGACTCACCAAGAATAGAATCGTCAAATGTAGACTCAGTTTCGGATGAGGGAAGGTCGCACATCAGTTCAACGAATACTAGGGATATCTTATATTTGGATTTGATGAATTTGAAATTGAACTCTTGGAGAATAACAATCCATTTAGAGTACTTCCCCCCCAACAATTTTTGTGATAGAATATATGTCAATGGGTTGCAATCAGAAATTACCATAGTCTTTCGAAGTAAAATGTAGTGGTGAAACCTTTGGACAACTTGGACAACTACCAAAGATAACTTTTCAACGTGAGTATATTTTATTTTGGTGTCATTCAAATATAATAAATGGGATGTTGGTTCTTGACGTCATCTTCTTGGACCAATACCATAGCAATGGTAGTAATGGAAATAGCAAGATACAAGAAATAATCGTGTTTATAATTGGGGGGATATAACAATGATTATTGAACCAAAACATCTTTCAAAGCATCAAAATACTTTTGGGTGATATTGTCCCAATGAAAGGGAACCCATTTCTTCAACAATTGAGTACATATTTTGGTCAATTCAATATAGTTGGGAATAAATCTCTGCAGAAAGTTAGCCTTCCCTTGGAGGCGTTATAATTGAACAAGTGAGGAAGGCGTAGGAAAATAGAGGATTGCCTGCACTTTAAGTGGATCAATACGAATTCCTTGCATCGACACAACGAAGTTGATAAGTCTACTGGATTGGACATAAAAAACACATTTTTACAGATTTAACCTGATATTATAATGTCGAAAACATAAGAAAATAATCCTGACATGCATCAAATGATCCTCATGACATTTTCAAAGGGCAAGTAATTTATCCAAATAGGGTTGTACAATGTACTTAATATCATGGAAGGCATAATTCATAGCTATTTGGAATGTTGCACCAACGTTTTTTGAATTGAAAGGGAGCTTATAATAGGAAAACGTGCCCCATGGATAAATAAATGCAATTTTATGTTGGTCTGATGGGAGGATGTTGATTTGGTTGTAGTTGGAAAAACCATCCATAAACGAAAAAACTTCACTTTTAGCACAATTATCAACAATTTGGTCAATAAACGAAGTCGGATAATTGTCCTTGGACAAGCACAATTGATATATTGATAATCGACACAAACACAAATCGTACCTTGTTTTTCATTGCAGGAACAATGTTCAAGACCCAATAAGTAAGAGGAATTGGGTAAATGAAACCAACCCACAAAATTTTGTCAACCTACGCTTTAATAGCAATAACTTTCTTCGGATGAACTGTATGCAAGTCTTGTTGGATTGTCTTAACATATGTATATGTTTTGATTTTATGTACAATGATATTGGGATCGATACCTTGCATCTCTTCATATGTCTAGAAGAAAATGTCTCAGAATTCCTGGAAAAGAGCTTTATAGATCTTGTCATCATCTGACATCGTGATTTCCACGATGCTTTCAGCAGTGGAGAGTGTACTAGAGAAAGGATCAGAAGATGAGCCATAATCTTGGGAATGATTGACCCAATCTATTGAGGAGAAAGTAGAATGTGTCGAATACGCTGTATATCTAGCTTCATATTCGAGCTCAACAAGACTGAGTGACATATGGTCACTAAATATATCAACATTAGAGGCATCTAGCACTATCCAAGAATCAGATGGAATAGTGCAAGAAGAAATCATATTGATGAAGGAAACTAGATTTGGAAGGCCAGGAGGAGGAAGGGAAAAATTCCCCATCAAAGAATAATATTTAAGCAATCCTACTTTGACATGTTGGTAAGATGGTGGGGATTCACCCATAAGAGGGATGCTTCTAGTAGTCTGAGAATTATAGGAAAAAAGTCAAGCTGATCGATGGCCACAATACCCCCCCTAATGAGGGAAAGTGATCATTCTAAATTAGGTCAAAATGACAGTGGTCATGACATAAATTGATGTACAATAGAGTAAAAGGTTATAATCCAATGGCCCATCTATAACTTCAACTTCTACTGAAACCATTTTTCCAGCAAATTCTACTTGCAAGATATTCAAAATTTCGTAAGGCTTGAAACCTATTCCATCAAAGGCTTTGCGAGTAGTTGGTGACTAATTAAGTGAAGGAGAACCAATAACTTTCCAACATGAAAGTGACATGATACATGTCGAAGAACATTCTTCCACAATTGTCTGATGGATAGTCTTACTTCTAATAACAACCTAAATCATAAATGCTAGTTGTGGTGGAAGTTTGGGTGTACGACTCTCGTGATTAAAGAATACAATATTTGAATATGAAGAATCTATGCCTCCAATTACATCTAGTAAAGGTTTCTTTTGGGCGGGACAATTCTACAAAACCTCGAGAGTTGACGTAACAAAAGGAGCTTGAGCTAGGTATTCTACTATATTATAATTCTGCACAACTATCACATGAGGATTAAATGCTGATTTGTGAATAAATCCCTTAGGAGGTTTAATAGTTAATTCTATCGGAAACACATTTGGAGAATGATCCGAAATAGATGAGGTAGAACTGGTAGGTTGATCAGCATCCTTACTAGTCGAGGGATTCAAATTAACATAATATTTATTTATCATAGCTACCATGATTTTGTTTTTTTGTTTTGTGGAATATAGCATCATAACTGAGGAAGAGGAAGTTGGATCCCATGCAACCATGGTTGTCTTCGTAGTAGGGAAGGGATATGTTAACACAACAGGCATAACAAATGATGAATTAAGGAATTGATTAACTTCTGCTCTATGTGGATAGTCCTAGGTAAAATGTTACATATTATAGATTAAGCATGGATAATGGGGTTTCCATTTGTCTTCAGGAGACTGGTTATTTTAATTATCATGCAAAGAATTATCTTTCTTCTTCTTTCCTTTTCCTTTCTTTTTACTTCCCCGTTGCTGTGATTTTCCTTTCATAGATTGGACGTCATTAATCTCAGAAGTAGTCATAGGAGTACCAGAGGATGGGTTTTGAGTAGCCACAACAATAGATGAACCAAATAGTTTACTCAATGTCTGTTGGCTAGAAGAACCAATGACACCATCAGTGACATGTGAATCTTTAGTAGGAGGTGGTGGAATAGTGTGCATTGGGTATTTTGTCATAGAGCGTGTTGGATTGTGTATGAACAAGATTAAGATATTGGGAACGAGAAATTACTTTCTCTTTAGTAATGAATCCCATTTAGAAAAATCTTCAGTTATGGGTGCTAACAAAGATTTGGTGAACCATTCAACCAATAACTGATCGGGAACGTAAGTTTTACTTGATCAATGCCGAGGTCTCCACTCATGAATATGATCTGATACATGGGTGGAGTCAGATTTTTTGAAAGAGGTCAAAATTTTGGTTCCAATTTTGTAATGAATAGGAAAATGAAAGTGAGTTAGAAACGTATTTGCTAAGGAACTGAAGTTGTTGAAAGAATCTTGTGGCAATTCAATACACCACTTACATGGCGAACTAGTGAGAGTTCTCTAGAAAATCCGTATGCACATAGAATCATCATTTAAATAATTTAATGAACACCATAAATGATATGTCATAACATGAGTAGACAAGTCTTCTCCAAGATTGCCACTGAATTTGGGAATGCCACTTGAAAATTTTGTGGGAATGGCTGGCCACCAAGGAGAGTGACAGATTGGATCATATGTAAGACAAGTTAAATTTGGAAGCTCAAGAGTTGCAACAATTGGAAACTTCCTATTAAAGTATTCCTGGGAAGGTTGAACTTGAGAGTGAAGGTTAACTTATGGTGGAGGATACCATGGGTATGATCGAATAGGCTGGACCATGGGTATTTTCATTCTTGGGTAAGGCTGTCCAGTTCAATAAAATTCTTTATAGGATTGAAACGGGTGCGTTTGAAGCAGGTGACC
Source organism: Pinus taeda (assembly GCA_000404065.3). Taxonomy (NCBI): domain Eukaryota; kingdom Viridiplantae; phylum Streptophyta; class Pinopsida; order Pinales; family Pinaceae; genus Pinus; species Pinus taeda. Next base: position 120,113 of record APFE030322362.1, read on the forward strand.
TTGATAAGGCATTTGGTGAATGGGATTTTGACCAACAAGTGCTTGCATAATACCTTGGTATGGTTGTCTAGAGGGACTGTGTAACATCCCTACGTTAGGTTGACTAGTTTATGCTTGCACCATGCCATGTATAGGTTGTTGTACTTGTATTTGAAATGTAGATTGACCAAGTGGTGGAGTTTGTAAGGCACCTTGAAGAGGTTGAGTAGGTGGGATTTGGGACATTCTAGATACTAGTGGAACATGTTGACATACTTGTGATATAACTTAGGTAGATTGAGGCATAGGTTGGCAAGTAGAAGCTTGAGGTGTGTCTAGAACAAGTTGAGAAGTTGGAATTTGAGTTAAGGTCAAACCAAATTGAGCGCGCACCGTAGGCTGCCAAGGATTAGCAGTCCTTCCTAGAAAAGGAGGATTGGTAAGAAGGTGACTCGAATAGGTAGGAGCACCAACTTGCTGCATTTTATTAGGGAAAGGAAAAATTCCATCAACAGACCAACCCCCTCATGGGGGATAGGGATTATATGGAGGTAACTATTGCCTAGGAGGAGGGTACTTGGTATAGGGTGGAGGAGGCCGTTGTAAATGTCCCATTCTACTAACATTTAGACCATATTGCTTCTCCAAATATGGTTGGGGCACAATGGACGCAACATGCTATGAAGTGTGTAGAAATTTCACCTGTAGATCAAACTGGTAATGCAATGTACTAAAGCAAAACACATGATCTACTTCTACAAAACATTAAGCAGAAGAAAAAATCAATTTCATGAGAAACATCAACCATAAACACATATAATTGATCAAAAGAAATAATCACACATAACACAGATATATCACTGGGGAAAGCACCAGCATAAACCCCCAACACTATATTATCAATCAAGTGGAAATCCTCTTCTGTTACAAAAAATATCAGCTCAAGAGCTATCCTGTACTCTCTGCAATCAAAAGATGAAGATCATAGATTCACTATGCCTTAATATGTAGGCCTCATGTCCTCCAATCCCCTATTTCCTTGCGAAATTTTGATTTGGGTCCAATTCATAACATGTGAGCATTGGCCCCAAATCATACCTGCTGTCAAACATAGGTCCAACTACGTAATCCTTGAGGACATTAGTTCCTCCTGCATGAAAGGAATATTCCATAGGAAGATCCAAGCATCTGATAGTACACTGTCCCTCATCTGATCTCAACTGGGTTTCTGACAGAACTGACATGCCACAGTTATCCATGAGTGAATCCTCAGTTATCTAAAATAATAGTTGTGACATGCATGCAAGTAACAAACTATATTTTATTATTTTAACAACTTGTTAAAATAATCTAACTAGACATGACTAGTTAGAACTAAGTCAACTGATTCTCTCATTATAGAACTCATAGTTAATTCCTCAATCAGTGGAGAGAATAAAGGATAAATTCCTCAATCAGTGGGACAACTAATTTGCATGTTCTCACAAAAAATTCAAGTTTAATTTTTCCAACTAATTAACTCATGGAGATTAATTAGTTAATATTTTAAGCTACTGTTAAGACCAAATTCAATTTTACTTCCTATAGATAGACCAGGGACTGCTATAAATAGGAAGGGACCCAGAAATGCTATTTTTAGAACTTTCTATTTTTAGCAGTTTCACCTCTCACTCA